>PVJC01034796.1:0-18612 GCA_004026665.1 Murina feae
AAATATTCAAAGTGATGAATAGCAAGAACCTACAGCCAAAATTACTTTACCCAGCAAAGCTATCGTTCAGAATTGAGGGTCGGATAAAGACCTCCACAGACAAGAAAAAGCTAAAAGAGTTCATCACCACCCAACCAGTATTATATGAAATGCTGAAAGGTATCCTTTGAGAATGAGGAAGAAGAAAAAGGAAAGTAAACATTATGAACAACAAATATATATCAACGAGTGAATCTAAGAATCAGTGAATAAAAAATCTGATGAACAGAATAAACTGGTGAATAGAATAGAATCAGAGGCATAGAATGGAGTGGATGGACAATTTTCGGGGGTTAAGGGTGTTGGGGGTGCGTGAAGAGAATGGACAATAATTGTACACCTATGGATGAGGACAGTGGGGGGGCAAGGACAGAGGTTGGGGTGGAAAATGGGAGGAGGGGAGCAATGGGGGAAAAAAGAGGAACAATTGTAATAATCTGAACAATAAAGATAAATTAAAAAAAACAAAAACAAAAAAAAAATTGCAGAAATGCATAATAAAAAAAGCAAAAATGTCTTATAATTTACTCCCCAGGGGGGAAACTAAACAGCTTCAATTTTGTGATAGGTTCTGGATTTTTCTTGTGCACATTCCACAACACAGCACACTCACTGATGTCATGCTCTACCTATACCATACTGCTTTATTCACTTAAGATGGTGTGGGCACCTTTCCTTCACAGATACAGGTCTCTTATTCTTTTTAATGGCTTTATAGGTCTTAACTGTATGGAGATATTAGAATTCATTTAACCCTTTCTGCAGTGGTGGATAGCCGAGTTGTTTCTAAATTGCTTTGCTGTTATAGTAGTGCAAGACACAACTCCTGGGGGTACTGAGGGCAGCAGCCCCTTCTATCACTCCTGGCTCCATACTACCACCGACAATGGTGACATTATCATATCTAAATCTATACAACGGTTCTCCGAGCGAGGCACTGTTCTTATCCACATCACACAAATAGAGCACAGGGACTCAGAGGGGTCACTTGCCCAAGGGAGAGGAAAGATTTGATCCAGAGCTTCTGATTTTAAACCAAAGAATACACTGCTTCCCAAAGATACAAATACGTTGCCAAAAACTTATGCATTAAATTCAAAGTGAAATAGCGACTTTATCCCTTTATACACAAGTTTAAATCATTAAATATTTATGTCATATATCAAGTACTTATCACATACAAACCATTAAGTATTTAGTATTTTAATAAAAATAGTTGACTTTAAGTCCTGGCCCTGTGGATCAGTTGGTTGGAGTGTCATCCCGTATACCAAAAGTTGGCGGGTTTGATTCCTGCTCAGGTGTATACAGGAGGCAACCAGTAGATGTTTCTCTATCACATCAATATTTCTCTCTTCCTGTCGTCTCTTTCCCTTCTCCTTCCTTTCCTCTCTCCAAAAATCAACAAACATATCATTGGGTGAGAATTTTAAAAGTTAAATTCAGGAAATTTATTACCAATACTATTTTCATAGATCATAAACAATAAAAAACAAACCTCTAAATGCATTAATTTCAAAAATCCTATCTAATAAAAGAATTGTATACAAACTGACCATCACTCCAACACACAAGATGGCCGCCCCCATATGGACACAAGATGGCTGGCAAGGGAGGGCAGTTGGGGGGGACCAGGCCTGTAGGGAAGGGCAGTTGTGGGAGATCAGGCCTGCAGGGAAGGACAGTTAGGGACAACCAGGCTGGCAAGGGAGGGAAGTTAGGGGTGACTGGGCCAGCAGGGGAGGGCAGTTGGGAGGGATAAGGTCAGCAGGGGAGGGCAGTTAGGGGTGACCAGGCTGGCAAGGGAGAGCAGTTGGGAGTGATCAGGCTGCAGGGGAGGGCAGTTGGGGGCAACCAGGCCTGCAGAGGAGGGCAGTGGACAGTTAGGGGCAACCGGGCCGGAAGGCGAGGGCAGTTGGGGGCAATCTGGCAGGCAGGGGAGCAGTTAGGCGTCAATCAGTCTGGCAAGGGAGTGGTTAGGGGCAATCAGGCAGGCAGGCAGGAGAGCGGTTGGGAACCAGCAGTCCTGGATTGTGAAAGGGATGTCCAGTTGCCTGTTGAGGCCCAATCTCGTGGGCAGTCAGACATTCCTCAAGGGGTCCCAGATTGGAGAGGGTGCAGACTGGGCTGAGGGTCACCCCCACCCCGTGCACGAATTTCGTGCACTGGGCCTCTAGTGAAAATATAAAGGAGAGACAAGCCCAGTACAAATAAACAGTGTGGTAATTGCTGCCCATTTTCCTACATTTCTAATTAAAGAATTAAATTATATGCATATAAAATAGATTATCATACAATTAATTTTATAACCACTCACATTTAAAGCAAAATATATATGCCAAACAGAAAGGAAGGCTTTATATATTCATTTATGCCTTTCATTTACTATTCTGGCAAAAATACGAAGTAGGCAAAAGTAGGTTTGGTTGTAATACAAATAAATAATATAATAATTAAGAAATTACAAGAATAAATTGTGTTTTATGTACACCCAACTATAAATCAACTTTTGCCAACCCCTGTATAATGTTATGTGTAAAGAAAGGTCCAAAACTGGATGTTTTCTCTATATAAAAGGAAAACTATGGACCAAAGGCAAAAGAGTAAATAAGGAAAAATTACTACTTAACAGCTTTGAGCAAGTGAATCCTTAGTATTAGAAAAAGAAAACTAAAAATAAATCTTCAACCCTAAATGTGAATTAAATAAAACAATACAGATCTGGGCTTTATTTATTATGGATTTTTTAAAAAATTTAAACAGTCCTTAGAAATTCAGTGACTACATAAACATGTTAAACTAAGCTAAGTGTTGAATAACCATGAAAAGCAGAAAAAGCAAGAATGATATATTTTCTGAATTGGATTGGAGTTAGAATGGAGTGAGGTCCGTAAGTTCAAGGGGGAAATCTGGGCTTTCCACAAAATTAAATTTATAAGAGACATCACAGAGATTAATACCTTTGAGTTCAATCTATATCTTGGTGTTAGTGTGTCATAAATATTGTAATTTCTCCAATATGGAGTATATAAAATGAAGCAAATGTAAGTAGCAACTTTTTATTTACAAAACATGGTCTAAAACAGTGGCTCTCAAACTTATGTATCAGAAATATGTGGAAGACTTGTTAAAACAGATGCCCCAACTGAATTTCTAATTTCTAATTCAGTCAGTAGGTAAGGGGTTGGTCCTGAGTATTCTAAGATGATGCTGATGCTGCTGGTCTAAGGAGTTCACTATGAGAATACTGACCTAAAATACCAACTTAACATTCTTTACCTGGTAACAGAACTGTTCTTTAATCTATCTAACTTACAGTGTTTTCTTTTAGGCTAGACTATGAAATATTTAAACACAGGAGTAAATATTATGCATTTTTCTATTTTATTGTCTAGTAGAGTGCCTACTACTCGGAAAGGGTGGGTTATAATATATGTTGGCTGAAATGAATGCAATCAAAATGAAATTCAATTAAAATACTTTATGTTTATGAAACAGAATATTCTGTATTCTTTTCATGTAAACTCAGTTTCTCTAGTATTTGGTACCACTTAAACAGAAGGCACCATATATAGCAAATTCTTTTTATTTAGGAAATATTTATTGAGCCCCTACTATATTCAAGCACTTATTTAGGCTCTTGAGATAGCAAGAGCAAAATAGTCCCTGTTTCATGGAACTTATGTCCTAGCCAGTAGACAAACAGATGGGTACAATACAATATTGGCTAAGGATAAGTGACGTGAAAAGGGGGAAAAAGAAGCATGAATGCAAAAGATAAAAATAAAATATTTAAAACTAGTCTTTAGAAATGTGTACCTAGAATGGGACCTTAAAGCTGAGAGCCAACACAATCCAAGTCCAAGGATGTGATGATCTGGGGCATGAGAATCCAGTCAGGTGAAACACTGAGGCCAGATACAAGGAATGAGGCACAGTGGTCCATTTTGTTTTTATCATTCAAACTCGATCACAAAAGAGCAAGTAATACCTAAAGGGAATTGCAATACTAAAGGGCAATACCAGTTTCTCCAAACTCATGGACAAGTCGAAGCAGGCAATAAACATTTTTATCCCCTATCACACACACACACTAAAGGCAGGCCTTCAGACATGGGGATCTATGGGAGTTTCTCCAGGCTGGGCTATTGTGCCTGGCCACCATGTAGCAAAGTCTTTTTGGGAAAGAGGAAGAAATAAAAAATAGGCTCTGAATCAAGAAGGCAGTGAGAGCCCGGCCAGCACGGTTCAGTGGTTGAGCATCAACCTAGGAGCCAGGAGGGCACGGCTGGATTACCTGTCAGGGCACATGCCCAGCTTTCAGGCTTGATCGCCAGTAGGGGGTGTGCAGGAGGCAGCCAATTGATGATTCTCTCTCATCATTGTTTCTATCTCTCGTTCCCTCTCCTTTCCTCTCTGAAATCAATAAAAATATATACATTTTTAAAAAACACAGAAAGTAGTAAGAAAGAGGTCAGCATTTAAATGAGATGAAACAGGGTAAGATATCTGAATTAAGATGAGAGAGTGGTAGGCTAAACTAAAGTAATTCAAACCAGAATTACCTATTCTTGAGAAAATAAAGTTTTATATAGGATTTACTACTACTGGTTGTATAACTTAACTACTAAAGAAAATACTAACTTCCTGCAAGTCTTTATTGTTTAAAGTATTACAGATGTCTCCCGCCCCCCACTGATTCTTGCAATATTTTAAAAACAAATAAAATACTCCAGGTCATAGCAGTGAAGGTGACTCAACTTCCTGCTCTTGCCTAAGGACACTCTTGTATTAGTAATGACTAACAACCATCTGCACTATCTAATCAAACAAGAAAGTCTTGATTACACCACAAGTTAGATGATCAATCTCTCCCTCTCACCTGTCCCACAATTCAGGAATAGAGAAGTCACTTCCAGGACGCTGAAAGTTTACTATACACACCCTGAGGAGTGGTTCCAAGTGTAAGATTACCAAGTGGTATCCTCAGAATGCAAGGAGCTGGAAAAATAGATGCAATGATCTTGGAAAGATCAATTTCAGTTTTTTGACATTCTGGTCTTTTGCATTTATGCTGAATCACAAACTGTTCTTATTATATGCAAGGCATTGCTCAAAGGTCTTTGTACACAAATATTAACTTATTTAACAGCCCCATGGCACAGGAACTATTATTATCCTCACTTTACAGATGAGGAAACCAAGGCACAGAAAAGCTGCCCAAGATTACTTAGCCCAGGGTAGTAAGAGGCAGAGCTGGCATTCAGCCCCAGGCAGTTCTAGTTCTCCAGAAATCATGTTCTTAAGTACCACACTGCAAATATAACAAACATTAATCAAAAGTTGTGTTTTTTTAAAAAAAGTTTTCTCTTCCTGGAACTTTCATGAAATCCCATAGCTTTCAGTCATATTCCTGTAGATGATTCCTACATCTTCAATGCTTCTCACAGCATCAACAATCGTCTTTCTTCTCCACCCAACTAGACATCACAAAGTATGTCCAATATTTTAGTGGATCATACTTCAAAATAGCAATTGCTTCTGTTCCTCAAATAAAAATTTAATTTGAAAATGGACTTGCACATTTTCATGACTAATTTTTAACAGTAGCCCCCAAATTAGTCTTAACCAACTGCAAATTAAACGTAAGTGGGCCTAGATCATCTTGCCTCACCTCCTCTAAGGAAGTAGCTCTCTGACTTAGGGCTCTCCAGAGCCCACAGGAAAAATTTTAAAATTTTTATTAGGTCATTCAAGGTCCTCTATAGTCAGGCATTACATAGACCTGTGTAGGTCCTGAAAGCATTCACTACCATTATTCAACCCTCTCCTCAGGACTCAGTCTTCTTTCAGTCTTTCAAACTTCTCCTCTCCTCTCTCTAGGACTTCCCTGCAGAAAATTTATCCACCATCTTATTTTGCTAACTTCTACTCATGTAATTTAGTAATTCATTCCATGTTAGTCCTAAAGTTGCATGGTTTGTTCACTCCTGTCTGTCCAGTACAGACACTTTACTGCGCTTCATGTTACTGGACTTCACAGATGTGTTGTTGTTGTTTTTTTTTTTTTGTTTTGTTTGTTTTTTACAAATTAGAGGCAAGGCCCTATACCAGCAAAAGGATTAGGACTTGCTTTACTGAAAAACACCTCACTGCAGTGGTGTGGAACCAAACACATAGTATATCCAAAGTCTGCTTGTACTTAGCAGTGACATGGACTTTTGCCTCCACAGACATCCCCAATGTACCCCCAGTGCCAGACTGTCTGTCTCCTCCTGGCCTCTACTGGTTCTACCCACTAAAATTCAATTCTATTCTCATGGTATTTATGTGAAGCTTTTCTCAACTCTATCCTACCAGTAAAACTCCTCTCCACATATCAACTGAAATTGCATTTTTGATTTTTTTGGATGCTTACTGCAGATTGTTTTTGTTTTTCCACACTGAGTTAAATATAGACCAGGTAGTATTATGGGAAGATTTTATCATTCTGCCCTAGAATAGAGAAAGAGTTCTTTTATTTCAAGAATGGAAATATTCAATTTTACAAGGTTGCTCAGGACAAAATGGCAACATTAGAAACTATCACCACGTCAGATTGTAATACTTTGTTTTGATCTGCAGAATTATACTTTTCAAAATATCATATAGGAACTAAAATATATTTAACCTCGACTCCTAAATGCTGTCATGTACAACAATTAAATTATTAAACAAATAAATAAGCAGGGGACAAGTGTGTATAGATGCATTTATTAAAGAAAAGCAGTTTATAAAACCTGCTTCAGAGTGATGGCCAGCTCATCCCCTCCCCCCACCTTGAATTCAGGTGTTCTCCCATGTCTTATAGGTAGCTAGAAGATTCTTCTGGCAAACTACTAGAACATGCTGATGAGTCCAAACTCCCTGTAGACACAATGAACAGACCAGTAGTAAATGAAGATCACTCTGGCCCATACATATGAGGGCTACTTACCTGCACTCTGCTCACTAGCATACTGTGCCCCCAACCACTGTGCTCACATCCCCTTCATAGCAGATGCTTCACTGTACCCTAATCATTTACCTAAACACATACCCCATCCCCCAATCAGGCTCTAAGGTTTGCAATAAGCACTTTGACTTGTTTTGTCTTGGTATCTCTGAAGCCCAGCACTGCCACCAAATACAATCAAAGTTTGTTGAGCTGAAATAATGAAGAAATTAGCCTAGCTGGCATGGCTCAGCGGTTGAGCATCAACCTATGAACCAGGAGGTCATAGTTTGATTCCTGGTCAGCACATGCCCGGGTTGCAGGCTTGATCCCCAGGGTGGGACATTAGTGCTTCTCTCTCATCATTCATGTTTCTATCTCTCTCACCCTCTCCCTCTCTGAAATCAATAAAAATACATTTTTAAAAAGTAATGAAGAAATATGTGGCAAGAATACTGACTGATCTTGGTCTAGTCACAATCTTTCAGATCCTCAGTTTGTGCTTTTATACATCACAACATTTTTTTAAAAGTTTGTAACATTTTATACGATTTTTATATTAAATAAGCTCTCATTAAATGATAAAGTGATGCACATGTGTTAGGCACTTAGAAAGGTAATTTCAACAGAGAATAAGAATGAAGTAAAAATAGGAATAGTAAAGTAGTCATTAACGCTTGTATGGGTTTAAATTTAGCATTCTGGAGTTTTCAATCTGTGCAGGCCATGAACCAACAGTATCAGCGCCATGTGAAAACTTATTAGAAATGCAGAATTCTCAGGTTCCACTCCAGACTAATTAATAGGAATCTGCATTTTATAAATCCCCAGGCGATTCCTCCACACATCACAAATTGAGAATCACTGACCTAGTATAGAGAAAACATAAGGTTCACTTGTTTTACTAAACTCCTTTATAGAACTACCTAACATTAATTCAAACTTTACTAATATAGCAAAAAACCATTCAATAGGTTACTTAGTTAAAAAAAAGATCACCTTTGATACATTAAATATACTTTTAGCCTTAAACTCTAGAAAGACAGCATAGTTAAGAGAAAACTGTAAAAGGTTTAGATTCAGACAGACTTTGGTTCAAAGCTTGAATCCATTATTTATTAGCCTTCTAACACTGAGCAAACTCCTTAATCTGCTTGATGCTCACTTTCCTTGTCTAGAAAATGGAGAGGAACACTCTAATTGTTGAGAGGGTTAAAGTAGAAAGTGCTTGACATAGGGCAGGCTTTACAGTAGGTACTTTTTTATTTTTATTTTTTTAAAATCCTCACCTGAGAAAATTTTTTCCATTTATTTTTAGAAAGAGTGGAGGGAGAGGGGGAGGGAAAGAGAGAGGAAAGGGAGAGAAACATCGATATGAGAGAAACACATTGTTTGCCTCCTGCATGTACCCTGACTGAGGCCAAGAATCAAACCTGCAGCCTAGGTATGTGCCCTTGACTGGGAATTGAATTCATGACCCTCCAATGTGGGAGCCGACATCCTAACCACTGACCCATGCTGGCCAGGACCAGTAGGTACTTCTTTAAAAAAATCCGTCCCCTACTCTTTCCTAAAATACTTTTGCCATTTTGTTGCAATAATATATTTAACTTCTAAAACTCGTATATAAGAAGGCAGATTTATGAGAAAATATATCTGGGCCTCAAACATGAAATGATCAGCTAATAAGAACAGGGAATCCATAGAAGGTTTTCCCTTCCATAAAAAAGGATTCTAGAAAAGATTCATATTTTTAATGGTCTCCCAAAATTTTCAGGATAACATGCAAATTTCTTAGTTGGTCATACAAAAATGTTTTTGTGGATATCTTCAGTCTCATCTTTCCACCATTCCACTAGTCATAATATGCTGGGGATTTCAGACCTCAGTGATTTCTCACATACTGACTGTTCCCTTTACGTTTCCTTTTCTTCAGCAAATTTAACTCCCACTTATCTATAAAATTCAGGTCCTGAATCCAAACCACTTCTCACCATTTCCATCTCCATCAAACTGGTCCATCCTTTCCTGAGTTATTGCAATAGCCCTCTAACTAATTTCCCCACTTTTATTTTTAAAATATTTTTATTAATTTCAGAGAGGAAAGGGAGGAATAGAAACATCAGTGATGAGAGAGAATCATCAATTGGCTGCCTCCTGCACGCCCCCTACTGGGGATTGAGCCTGCAACCCAGGCGTATGCCCTGTCTGAGAATCAGACTGGTGACCTCTTGGTTTCAGGGTTGATGCTCAACCACCAAACCACACTAGACTGGGCTAATCCCCCGACGTAAAACAAAACAAAACTAAACAAAAAAACTTACTCAGATTATATCACTTCTGTGTTCAAAACTTCAGAGTGCCCGTATAACATGGTTTCCGTGCTTCCTTTCACCAACTCTGTTCTAGTTGCAGTGGACTGTTTGCTATGCCCCAAACATGCCTCAGCAGCTCTGAATGGCCTGTGGTGTTATGTATGACACATTCCTCCCTGCTTCCCCAGATATCTGCATGATAGTTCATTCAGATCTCTGCTTGAGAGACATCAATTATAGAGGCCTTCCATGGAGAATCCATCTAAAATATCTCCCTTCAATAAGTTAGGTTTATTTCCCTCTTTCCATTTTAACTATCTGACACATTTGTTCATATTCTGTATTCTTGGGATTTAGAATAGTGCCTAGCACATACTAAGTATTCAATATTTGTTGAAGAAATAAATGAACCTTTGGCTTTTTAAAGATGTCTTCTCTACTTTCCTGACTATTGATTCAAAGGTTCCTCATCTATTTTCTCAGCACTTGCTATATATATGTCTGTCGTAACATTTAGTGTTATAATTATATGGAAAAACTTTTATCTTGACTCTTCAATGCCCATGGCATACAAGGTGGAGTACAAAGGAGGACATTTTTGTGGAATCAATGCTTTAGAAAGGGAACGATTCAACTGTCTCAAGGTGAAACTATGAGACTTTGTGAAAAATCATTTTCCTGTTTGTCTGTTATAGCTGAATGAACTTCCTAGAGAAAAGGGCCACATATAAGCTCTGAAAACTTTCTAATACACAACTCTTCAGACTTTCTTCAGTGCAACTTGATACTTCTAGATTTTAACTTAATAGCTTAGAATTTTAGTAAATACATTTATAAAAGATTAGCTTTCTGTTAAGCCCATTTAGGCTGTAGAATGTGCAAATACAACAATAACCTTTCGTTAAAATTTTAACCTATTAAGAAGTTTTACTACCTTCTTACCTTATTGAGATCAAAAGAAAATATTATTTTGGAAAACTCTTGTCTATTGTTGCAGGATTTTTTTCATTTCACTGATGCTGTCTATATATGGTAGTCTATGGATATCATTTTTAAAGAATTACCATCCTAATCTTTCACACAAATATTCTTACTATGAGTCATAGTTATTGTAGCAATAGAGAAACTAGAAGGATTTAGAAATCAGTGGGGAAGACAAAAAAAATATTCCAACACTTATCAAGAGAAGAAATAAAATAGGGATGTATTTGGTCCATAAATGTAATTTGTAATCGCTTTCTTATCCTCTCTACTTCAAAACAAAGTTTGCAAAATTCTACAAATAATCACAGAAAAAAAGTTGAACAGGGACATTTCTATTTTTAAGCATCACTAAGAGAGTTGGTGGTGATGATACTAATATATCAAAGATTTTCTTCTTTATACTCTTTAAATAATGTTCTTTCACACTTCTAAGTTAGTTTGTTGGTTAAAGTAAAAGAATAAAGTGTGTAACCTTTTATTCATTAGGTCCAGATATTTACATTAAAACATTAGTAACTTTCAGAATTCAAATGAACTTACCAAACGATTACTTCAAATACTGCTAATAAAATTTAAAAAATATTTATTTATGGAAACCAAGATGGTGGCATAGGTAAACACCTGAAATTGCTGCCTCACACAACCACTTCAAAAATACAACTAAAAGACAAAACAGACATCACCCAGAAACACAGGAAGGCTGGCTGAGTGGAAATTCTACAACTAGAAGGAAAGAGAAAAGCACACTGAGACTCAGAGGAGGTGCAGAAGTAAAGTGCAGAGGTATGGAGGCGTGTGCAGAAAGGGCTGGCAACTGAGGACGTGGTTATCTTTTTCAATCGGGAGGGAGACGCAAGCTCCCAACTGCTCTGAACTCCAGTTCCAGGTGAGTCTCTGGGGACCCAGACTCTACGGGAAGAAACTGGACTGTCTGGCATGGGGAGGAACTCAAGGGCGGTTTTCTCTCAAGAGGTGCTTGCAGCGATTACCTCAGGACACTGAGACCCGGGGCCTCTTAGGGCTGGGCTGAGGGTCAGTCACAGCTGTTTGCTCTGCCCTGTTGATTCCCTGAGACCCTGCCCCCACTCAGGCTGTGTGCAGAGGCTTTTGGATATGAATGACCTGGCCCTTTGCAATCTAAAATTACCTAACCAACTGCAGCTGGATCAGAGAAACCCAGAACATCCAAAAGAAGGCCCAGGGACCACAGCAGGTTGCATTACTTCACAGCTGGGCCTCATCTGGACACCACCAAACCCCCAAAAAAGAAGAGGAATCTGTGGATCTCTCTGTAACTCCTCCTGGGTAGCCTCAGGCAGAGGCTAAATTAGCACCTCTTTAGAGATCCAAGAGTCAGTGTACCCAGTGGTCAGATACCAGATTACAACTCCTCAGATCCATAATGGACACACTCAGGGGCAGACTCAGAGAGCACCAAAGCCCCACTGAAGCAAGTCTTGCCCCATAAGGGTGTCTCCAGCACAGAAGTTCTCCCACTATAGACACAGCTGATTCTCACAGCCAATTGGCCTGGAGGTCAATTCCTCCCAATTATACCTACAACATTCAAGGCTTAACTACAACAAGACAGTGTGCAAAACCCACAAAGGGGAACACCAAGAGTGTCCACCTCAGGTAATTGGGGAGGCTGAGCCACTGGGCACTATAGGACACCTAGCCTAGGAAGTCACTCTATCAACGCAGGGAAGCAGTCAAAATGCAGAGACAAAGAGAGAGGTCACAAATGACAGAAATGGAGGAAAGCAAACTACTGGATATAGAGTTCAAAACCACAGTTATAAGGTTTCTCAAGAATTTTCTAGAAACTGTCGATAAATTTAGTGAGACCCTCCATAAATCTAGTGAGACCCTCGAGACTATGAAAAAAGACCAACTAGAAATTTAGCACACACTGACTGAAATAAAGAATATTATACAGAGATCCAACAGAAGACTAGAAGATCACAAGAATCAAGTCAAAGATTTGAAATACAAAGAAGCAAAAAACACCCAATCAGAAGAGCAAAAAGAATCCAAAAATATGAAGATAGTGTAAGGAGCCTCTGGGTCAACTTCAAACGTACCAACATCCAAATTATGGCAGTTCCAGAAGAAGAGAGACAGCAAGATATTGAAAACCTATTTGAAGAAATAATGACAGAAAACTTCCCCTCCCTGGTGAAAGAAATGGACGCACAAGTCCAGGAAGCACAGAGAACCCCAAACAAAAGGAATTCAAGAAGGACCACACCAAGACACATCATAATTAAATGCCAAGGGCCAAAGACAAAGAGAGAATCTTAAAAGCAGCAAGAGAAAAGCAGTTAGTTACCTACAAGGAAGTACCTATAAGATTGTCAGCTGATTTCTCAATTGAAACTATGCAGGCCAGAAGGGAGTGGCAAGAAATATTCAAAGTGATGAATATCAAGAACCTACAACCAAGATTATTTTACCCAGCAAAGCTATCATTCAGAACTGAAGGTCAGATAAAGAGCTTCACAGGTAAGAAAAAGCTAAAGGAGTTCATCACCACTAAACCAGTATTATATGAAATGCTGAAAGGTATCCTTTAAGAAGAGGAAGAAGAAAAAGGTAAAGATAAAAATTATGAACAACGAATACATATCTGTTAACAAGTGAATCTAAAAATCAAGTGAATAAATAATCTGATGTATAGAATAAAGTGGTAAACAGAATAGAATCAGGGGCATAGAAAGGGAGTGCAGTGACAATTCTCGAGGGGAAAGGAGTGCGGGAAGAGACTGGACAAAACTCGTACACCTATGGATGAGGACAGTGGAGGGTTGGGTAAGAGCAGAAGTTGGGGTGGGAACGGGTGGAGGGGAGCTATGGGGGGGGGGGGAAGAGGAACAACTGTAATAATCTGAACAATAAAGATTTAATTAAAAATATATATATATATTTATTCTTTAAGGTCATTTTATACATCTTTCCGTACTTTAGAATATAATTTCTGAAATAACTAATAATCTGAAATAAGCAAGCAAATAACTAAATATATGAACATCATACTCCCTAATACATCTGACATTTAAATAATTATTTTGGATAATATAATTCTCAAATTGAAACAATCTTTTCAAAAATGGAACAGCATAAAAAATACTGCTATGAAGTTACTGAAAAACCAAGTAACTTTATACATCCACCTTTCAATTAATTTGGGTTTCTTCTTTAAAGGAATGAACAAGTGAGTTCTTTAAAAAATGTATTAGATTGTACAAGCCAATTGTTTTGCTGATATATTAAGAGGAGGAGGGGTGTTTATTTTACAAGTCCAGCTGAACAGACTCAGCATAAAGAACAGCAATTTATCAGCCAAAAACTATTGTTCCATTTGCCAAATGTTGCTGCTTTGCCCAGATAATCTGAGTTGTGTGTTTTTTAATCCTCACCAGAGGATATTTTTCCATTTATTTTTTTAGAGCAAGTGGAAGGGGAAGAGGGGGAGGAGGGAGAGAGAGAGAGAAAGAAACATCAATATGAGAGAGACACATCAACTGGCTGCTTCCTGCACACAAACCTGCAACTGAGGTATGTGCGCCCTTGACCAGGAATGGAACCCACAACCCTTCAGTCCTTGGGCCAATGCTCTAACCTCTGAACAACCAGTCAGGGCTGAGTTTTAATATTATTTAGAAAATATTGTTAAATTAAAAATCATGACCAAATCACTTAACATCAAGTGATCCCCAGCCCGGCCGGTGTTGCTCAGTAGTTGAGCGCTGACCCATGAACCAGGAGGTCACAGTTCAATTCCCGGTCAGGGCATATACTGGGGTTGTGGACTCAATCCCTAGTTGGGGGCATATAAGAGGCAGCCGACTGATGATTCTCTCTCACCATTGATGCTTCTATCTGTCTTTCCCTTTCCCTTCCTCACTCTGAAAAAGTAACATTTTTTAAGTGATCCCCAGTGGAGAGGGTGTGAAATGCTCTCACAATCAGAATAAAACAGGCCATTAGCTGCCCTGACATGAGTGGCATGCTTCATTAAGCAGCAAAGTCAAGAATCCATCAATGTTAGAAGGTGCCACTTGGTTTAAGAAATACTTCAGAAGAACTATAGTACTAAAGAAGATATAACAATTACAAGCTAATGTTATTTGCAACTTGATCGGGCATTCTCACTGAATTATTTTTTTCTATTTCACAAATAAATATTTTTATTTTCATAGTCCTTACATTTTATTTATAACTTTTATTAAAATGAGCTGGTCCTATTTTTAAACATCAAAAATCGTTCTTGTTTCTGAATTAATAATCATTTTTCAGGAACTTAATCATCAAAAAATTCAAAAGAAACTATATAAAACAACTGAATTTCTTAAGAATTAGTTATGCCCAGATGGTGAGGCTCAGAGGTTGAGCATCAACCTATGAACCAGGAGGTCAGGGATCAATCCTGGTCAGGGCATATGCCCAGGTTTCAGGCTTGATCCCCAGTGTGGGGCATGCACGAGGCAAGATGATCAATGATTCTCTCATCATTGATGTTTCTCTCTGCCTCTTTCTTTCTCTCTGAAATCAAGTTTTTAAAAAATTTTTTAAAAAAAGAGTTAGTTATATTAATTCTAGATTACATGCTTTTGCTTTTTACTATTATCCCCTTTCCTGTGGCTACCTTTTCGTAATTTATCTAAATTTCCAAATGAGAAAAAGAAAACCAATTTTGGTTGAAAAAAGATATTTAGGATAGGAGCTTGAGAGTAACTAATAAATACAAGACTCTTAATACCTGGCTGAAGTGGCTCAGTTGGTTGAGTATCTCCCCGTTCACCGAAAAACTGCCTATTTGATTCCCAGTCAAGGCACATACCTGGGTTGTGGGTTTGGTAAACATATGGAAGGCAACTGATGTCTGCCTCTCTTTTCTCGGTGTTCTTGGATGAACATGAAAGAAAGGAAGAAAGGAAGGAAGGAAGGAAGGAAGGAAGGAAGGAAGGAAGGAAGGAAGGAAGGAAGGAAGGAAGGAAGGAAGGAAGGAAGTAAGTTTATATGAACTGATTAAATTGAAAAATATCCAATCAGATCATAGTTACATATCTATTGTATATGCAATATATTATACTAAGCACTGTATAGTGTTAATAACTTCTAACTATGTGCCAATTACCTTAAATAGTATCATGTAATCTTCATAATAGCCCTACAAGTTCAGTGTTATATTACTGTTACCCCCATTTTCCAGGTGAAGAAACCGAGGTGCAGTTAGGAAGAGTAAGTGAGTTGTCCAAAAATCTTATAGGCAGTAAGTGACAGAGGTGGGATTCAAATCCATGTCCACCAGACTCTCAGAGCCCTTGATCTTACCCCCTATTCTAGGTTCCATTTCAGTTTACTCAAAAAATGAAGAGTTTTTATGAACTATAATACATAAAGCAGAAATTATCAACTCCTAAAACCTGTTGTGAACTTTCCAACTTCTCACACATCCTTATCCTTCACTGTGCTTTTTAAAGTGAAAAACCATACGCTTTGTCATTTTTACATTTCACATCTATTCTCTGTCATTTTCCCTGGTAAAAAATTCTCTTTCCCATCTGGTCTTCTGTGCGGACAGAGATTTACACGAAGCAGGAGTAAGACAGCAGGCAACATGAAGGCAGTTCTGCACTATTCTGGCTGCCTCTCAGCATTTTACCCACAGCAATGAAAGTGTTTAGCACATCCCTCTCATGTGTATCATCTGTCTCCTCTAAGAAAGCATTTTCTACACCCATCTGGAGGTATTTCCTAGGAATCCCATGCAGATTTATTGGAAAATCTGAAAGTGCTACATTGGTAGGATTTTGACATTGACTTTAAAAATCACTTTAAAACATAAAAATAATCCTTTAAAATGTTCAATAATGATGACATTCGACCTTAGACTATTATCAAAGTTACATTTTTAAAAAGCATACAAAACTGGGTTAATTGATTTTGCTTAATTTAAATCAGAGCTCGTGATTTTTAATTTTCCTAAACACTCTTTGGTGTCAAGTTATTTTTGATTTATCAGAGTGTACTTTCCTGACTTTATTGTTGCTTTAAGATTCAGCAATCTTGTGGGTCACTATTAACAAGCTACTACTAAAAAATTTAGTATCTTCATATAAATGAATCTGGTTAAAGGAGAAATACCACTTTTCTATCCCCAAGTCCTTATTTTCTAATGTCTAACAAAAATCACTAGTATTTACCTGTCAGTATGTAGATCTATTTTATACAGACCCAAGCATACATCAAAAGGCTATTAAATGAATACTCTATATAGGCATAACACTTTAAAATTAAAAAAAAATTTTTTTTATTGATTTCACAGAGGAAGGAAGAGGGAGAAATAGAAACATCAATGATGAGAGAGAATCATTGATTGGCTGCCTCCTGCATGCCCCAACCGGGGATGGAGCACACAACCCGGGCAATGTGCCCTTGACCGGAATAGAACCCAGGACCTTCAGTCTGCAGGCGAGGCTCTATCTATCTACTGAGTCAAACTGGCCAGGGTAAGCATAACACATTTAATAGAACTTCTAAAGGGCAATCATCTCAAATAATTTAATAAAGTAGGGTTTATACACGTACCATTACATATTTTAATGGAGAGTAAAACAGAACCTTATCTTACCGAATTACTCAAAATTCCTTCTATTTAATTTTCTTTCAAATTCTTTTCACTCACTTATTTGCCAATTAAATGGACAGAGAATATAAGTTAATCTTCTTTAAAGGATCTAGTTAAGCCTTGCCTCTAGAACCTTTATTTGTACATACTAGTAGAATTTGGGCAAACACTACAGGTCTCCAGTCCAGCAATAAAACTCATCCTTTCAACCTCATGTCTTGAAAAATGACTTCTAAAACCAAAGTATACTGATCATTTTGGCTAAATAGAATTATTAGACTGAATAAAAGAAATAGGATTTCTTAAAATCTTAGAATTGTAGTGAAACTTAAAAGATCATTCAGTTGAGCCAAATATTAAAAAGTAGGTCTGGAGAGTCTACAAAAAATGACAGTATTTTATTCCTATGACATTCATTCCAAAGCACTTCAACACCATGTAGAAATCCATTATTTATTTTTAAATTTAAATGTCCACTGAAATGAAAGAAAACAATCTCATGCATGTAATTCAGAGTAAAATGAGGTATTTACTATATCGATCTTATCAAGAGCCTCAACTTGATTTGGTAGTTAAGCCGTTTGTATTTGTGAATAACCTTAGAATCCACACTTGGATTTTCATATATATTAACACCTTACTCTCATTTTAAACCTTTTGCTGATTCATTTTCTTTTTTACACTGTTCCAGTTATTTAAAAAATATATTTTATTGACTTTTTACAGAGAGGAAGGGAGAGGGATAGGGAGTTAGAACATCGATGAGAGAGAAACATCGATCAGCCGCCTCCTGCACAGCCCCACTGGGGATGTGCCTGCAACCAAGGTACATGTCCTTGACCGGAATCGAACCTGGGACCCTTCAGTCCGCAGGCCAAGGCTCTATCCACTGAACCAAACCAGCTAAGGCTCAGTTTTATTTAAAAAAAAACAAAAAACAAAAAAAAATTTTGGTTTCACTAAATCTTTAATGGTTTTATTGATTTCAGAAAGAGAGGAAGGGGAGAAACAAGATGGCGGCATAGGGTAGACACCGTAAATGCAGCCGTAAACAACTATTTCAGAAAAACCAGGAAAAGAACACACGGACACCACTCGCACCCACAGGAAGGCTGGCTGAGTGAAAATCCTACAACTAGAGAAGAGTCTGAGACTCAGAGGAGCAGCGGAAGCAAAGTACAGAGGTACGGAGGCGTGCGCACGGGGCTCGGGGAAGGGCTGGCGCCGGAGGACGCGGTTCTTTTCCAAAACGGAGAGAGCCACAAGTACCCAGCGGCTCTGAACTCCAGTTCCAAGCGAGTTTCTAAGGACCCAGACACCCAGAGAAGGGGGACTGACTGGCACCAGGAGGAAATTCAAAGCGGACTTCTCTCAGCGTTGCTTGCAGCAATTACCGTGGGACACAGAGACCTGGTGTCTCTCAGCGCAGCGCTGAAAAGCGCCATAGCTATTTGCTCCGCCCCGCCCGGCAAACTCCCCGAGGCCCCGCCCCTCCCAAGCTGCGTCAGAGCTAGGGCAGAGGCTTAATCAACGCCTCCTTAAAGATACAGGAGCCAGCCCCAACCCAGTGGCCAGAGTGGGACTAACCGAAACAAAACAGATCCACAAGGAACACACTCAGGGCAGATGCAGTGAGCATAAAAGCTCCACTGAAACAACTCTTGCCC
>PVJC01034797.1:0-18647 GCA_004026665.1 Murina feae
ACACACACACACAGAAGGCGCCTGGCAGACTGGGGCCATCATAGGACATCCACTGAGGGGTCCCAGACTGTGAGAGGGCACAGGCCGGGCTGAGGGACTCCCTCCACCCCAAGTGCACAAATTTTTGTGCACCGGGCCCCTAGTCTGAACAATAAAGATAAATTTAAAAAAAAGATGAAAAAAAAATTTTATTAAAAATTGTATTAAAATTTTTTTAATAAAAAAAGATTTTCTGGCCCTGACCGGTTTGGCTCAGTGGATAGAGCATCGACCTGCAGACTGAAAGGACCCAGATTCGATTCCGGTCAAGGGCATGTACCTTGGTTGCAGGCACATCCCCAGTGGGGGGTGTGCAGGAAGCAGTTGATCGATGTTTCTCTCTCTTCGATGTTTCTGACTATCTCTCTCCCTTCCTCTCTGTAAAAATCAATAAAATGTATTTTAAAAAAAGATTTTCTAGATTCTTCCCCCTTTCTCCTTGAGGTCTGGGATATTATTATTATTAACTATTTTTATTATCATTATTATTATTATCCTCACCCAAGGATATGTATATTGATTTTAGAGAGAGAAGCAGGGTGAAAGAGAAACATCAATTGGTTGCCTCCCGTATATTCCAAGACTGGGGTTTAAACCCACAACCTAGTTATGTACCCTGATTGGGAATCGAACTCACAACCTTTTGGTGTACAGGACAGTGCACCAAAAAACTGAGCCACCTGGCCAGGGCTGGAATATTATTTTTATAATTTACTGCTACACTAATATTCAAACTCACACTTTCATTCATTCATTTATTTTTTCACCCAATAAAACTTCATTGAATACCTCAAACTGAGGTACTGAGAGGACATGAAACTCTACTGTGTTAGAAAGGAAGCACATTAGCAATTAATAGAGACTAGAGGCCAGTCCACAAAAATTTGTGCACTCAGGGGAGTCCCCCAGCCTGTGTCCTATCACAGTCTAGGACCCCCCAGTGGATATCCACCAGTTGGCTTAGGCCTGCTCCCCAGGTGATCAGGCCTAAGCTGCCAGTCAAACATTCCTCTGGCAGCCCGGGAGTTGTCCACTTGCCAGAGGGGAGCAGGGGATGTCCACTTGCCAGAGGGGAGCAGGCCTAAGTTGCAGTTGGACATCCTTAGTGCTGCTAAGGAGGTGGGAGAGGCTCCCACCATCACTGCTGTACTGGCAGCTATCAGCCTGGCTTGTGGCTGAGCAGAGCTCCCCCTGTGGGAGCACACTGACCCAGGGGGCAGCTCCTGCATTGAGCATCTGCCCCCTGTTGGTCAGTGTGTGTCATAGTGACCAGTCATTCCCAGTCATTCTTCTGTTAGGGTCAATTTGCATATAACCCTTTTATTATATAAAATAGAGGCTTGGTGCATGGGTGTGGGCCGGCTAGTTTGCCCTGAAGAATGTCCTGGGTGGGGGTCCCACTGGGGTGCCTGGACAATCTGGGTGAGGAGCTGATGGCTGTTTGCAGGCTGACCATGGCCCCCAGCAACTCAAGCTCCCAGCCCCAAGCTCCCAGCAAAGATGGCTGGAAGCAAGTATCTGGGATTTATTTATCTTCTATAATTGAAACTTTGTTGCCTTAAGCAGAGCTCAGAGCCAGCCAGGGCAGGTGGGAAGCTTGGTTTCCTCCATTGCCAGAGCAACCAAGCCTCTTGCTTGCTCCAGCTCCATGGCTGTCGGCCATCTTGGTTGGGTTAATTTGCATATAGTCTCTCTGATTGGCCGGTGGGCGTGGCTTGGCATGTAGAGGAGTGACACCAATTTGCATGTTTCTCTTTTATTAGATTAGATTTCTCATCAGCATTTCATGATTCCTTCAGGGTTTGGCATTACTGTTCAGAGCCATGGAGTGAAAGGAAAGGGAGCCAGCCAAAGAATAATATTTTTAAATGGTCCTTAGATCATAAGAAGGTAGAAAGAATTCCTGCACTGTAGGATGGTCTCTAGTTTCAAGTAAATATGAAACCAGGGAGTCATCAGCATTTAGAGCCAGTGTTAGGACAGCTAAGCCGTTGTTGCTTGCATAATTCCTGTCAGCGATGGAGAGTTATACAGGGCAGCCTGACCCTGCTTGTCTGCTACAATGTTAGAACACTTTTCTTAAACTGAAGTGAGCTTTCATTCCTGGTGCTCTTTTTCCAATGGATTCACTCTGCCATCAAAGAACTTCTCCTGCCCTTCCCTCTGCTAGCCCTCCCCATCGGAGAATGCAGGTATGTTGCCTCCTCAAGACTGCTCCAATTTCAGCTAAATACTCTCAGTTTCTTAAACAGCTCTTCATAAACATTCTCCCCTCATTTCTCACCACTACACTTGTCATCACCTCTCCTCAGACTTAGTGCCAGAGTCATGCCACATTCTCCAGGAGTGCGCCCATCAGTGGTCAGTGTCAGGAAGGTGGCATCTTCCTGTCCTCTCACTTCTACCAGTCCCCTAGGCCTCCCACCTCCATTCTCTGAATCAATCCTTGCTTTTCTCTGTCATAACCTGGGCTCCTGGGAGAGACACACATATGGGATCAGGAGTAAATGTTGACCCAAAAGAACAGTCTCTTCCTCCAAAGGGATAATGAGCGGTGTGAGTGGGCAAGTGCCCGCTGTGCTCAGGACTATTCTTTATGGGCTAAGACATTCAAAGTTTTCTCTCGAAAGGCCCAGGCAAGAAGATACCGTGTGATTTATAAATAATATGCAAGCTAACTCTTTACGATAAGTAAAATAATCAATTCCCATTTGCTGTAGCATTCGTTGTTGCCTGTGAAATGCAACTGTCCAATATGCATTATGTCAAAATGTGTTATCAGAAGAGCTGTGGAGACTTGGCTGAGCCGCCCAGCTCTTCAGTCCTCAGTTTCTCATTCAAGTCACTCAGCTCCCCCCTCCACTCCAACATGGGCATGGCAGTAATGATTGCTTGCAAATCTATGTCCCAGGGAGAGGTACACTAGTTGGTTCTCTGTGAGTTGTGACCTGCTATGCAAACACGGGGTATCATTGTCACGGTGAGAGTGATTTTGGCAGATACAAGAGAATATTGTCAAAATAACAAAATCTAACTCACATGCGGGTACTGCATTTGCATTCTTAAATTTCTGCAAATGATTTACTCAGAGTTTTTAGAGACAGAATGCTCTAGAGGTCACTAAGACTCTCAGAATAACCTGCAGAAGGCTGTCTTGCTTCTGACATTTTACTCTTCATCAAGTCTGGTTATTCCATGGTCTGGCTGGTGCATATATTTAATTTTCTATTGGAAATGGGCATCCTTTTCATCAGTGACTCCATTAGCTGCTCATTCCTCAATTTGTGACCTTTTCTCTTATAGACGAGAACATTGGAGACAAGCAGGAGCCCCCAGAAACCCAGGCTCTGCCCTTAAGGTCCCAGTTCCTGCTTTGATCTCTGTACCTCCTACCTCCAATTATGAGGTTCTTGGCCCCAACCCATTTTAGGTCTGACTGTACAAGGAAAATAGTAATTTACAGTGTGGAGCAATCCAAAAGGGGCTTTTAAAGGAACATCCAAGTCTTTCAAGAATTTTATTTGTAAATAAAGAACATAATTTCCCCATGTTTTATGCAAGTATAATTTTTTGGCGGTAAAACACAAGATAATATATATGTATATTTCCTCTGCAAAACTGTATGCAATTAACATTTGGAAGATTGTAATTATAGCTTGGTTGGGCTTTTTGTAGGTGCTAAAATGAATTTCTTGGCTGAATTATTTTGCAAAAGACTTAAACCACTAATTATACACCTAAACAAAATTGAATGTGAACAGATCAAATAACTTTTATTTTACCTGGGATAACAACTTATTGATGCAAATAAAATCCTTAATTAAATCTGGCATAGCCAGGCCCTTAGAGGCCCACATAAAGACATTCTGTCACCCAGCTTTAGTGATTATTTTAATTTTAGAGTAATGCACTGCTATTCTTAGAGAAAATTGTGTATCTATTAAGCACTGTGGAGGTAGTGAGCTGTTTGAGTTCAATACCTCTTTGAATTCCAGATGGATTTAGAATAGATCCTTTTGGAAGGATCCAAAATTGAAACTCACATTACTGTTTCTGAAAATAGTCTCTTACTTCAGAGGGTTCCAAAAATCTCTCAAAAAGGGAGGAAATGAGTGAAATGTGGAGGCACACTTTCATCCTGATCAATACATGTTCCATACTTGATCAAAGAGAAGCCATTTAAATACGTGCCTGGTTTCCTAAGGCTGCTGTAACAAAGTGCCAGCAACAACATCTTCTTGTCTCAGGTATTAACAGACAGTCTGGTAGCTAAAACAACAAACGTATTGTCTCACAGTTCTGGAGGCTAGAAATCAAAAATCAAGTGTCAGCAGGGTCTGGCTCCTCCTGAAGCCTGTAGGGCAAATATATCCAACTCAAAGGCTAAACCAGGTTTAAGTTTATGTGGGCTGCAAAAAAACAAAAGCTTCAATTTTCAGAGAAATGTAGCTTTATTTTGATAGAGACATGCAGAATACAAAGGTCTGACATAAATGAGTCATCGTTAACATAAAATAATAGAACATTTTAATAAAAATTAGTATTTTTTTTGAACATTAACTTAGCAGACACTGAATAACTGCACAAATCAATAAGCATAATACAAATAAATCTATTTTTCTTGTTTTTCGAAAGTGAAATATTTCCTGTTGCTCACATTAAACAAGTCAGTTCAAAACTAATGATGTGGCAATTGGCTGCTAAAATATTTGCTGCTAGTATTAGTGGTGAGAAATGGTGCACCTGTACGTAAGGTGGGTAAGGGAAATGAATGCAATATGATTATAATAATCAGTCATTAGTGAACGTTGTAATTATGTATAACCAGATATTGTAAAAATTAAGTTACAAATTTTTTAATAAAACGTTTCTTATATATTATGGCTGGGCCACAAAAATATTAGTTGTGGGCCACATGCGGCCACGTGCCACGAGTTTGACATGCTTGCTGTAGGGGATCACTCCTTGTTTCTTCTATCTTCGAGTGGTTTGCTGACAACCTTGATGTCCTTTGCTTGCAGCTACATAATGGCAATTTCTGTTTCATCATCACATGGCCTTCTCCCTGTGTATGCTTTTTGTCTTCACAGGGCCATCATTATATATAACAGAGAGGAAAGGAGAGGGAGTGAGAGATAGAAACATCAACGATGAGAGAGAATCATTGATTGGCTGCCTCCTGCATACCTCACACTGGGGATCGAGCCCACAACCCAGGCATGTATGCTGACTGGGGATCAAATTGTGACCTCTTAGTTCATAGGTTAATGCTCAACCACTGAGCAACACTGGTAGTGCACAAGATCATCATTTTATGAGGACACCAGTCAACCTGGGTTAGGGCCCACCCTACTGTAATGTGATCTCATCTTATCTACTCACACCTGCAGTGACCCTTTTCCCAAATAAAGTCACGTCTGAGGGACTGGGGATTAAACCTTCAAAATATCTTTTTGGAGGGACACAATTCAACCCACATTATTAAGAAAAAATATTGTAGCCTAGTTCTATATATCTATTCAGGGAGGCAAAAATTTAATGAACAACTCACTACAAATAAGATTTGTTTTATATATTCTCAACATCCTTAAATTCCCATTAATCATAGATCCTACCCAATATAAACTATTAGCTACTTTGATATATGGAAAAGGATAACATAAAATGACAGCAACTTCCCCTTGCTTGCACTGAGGTGAGGACCAGGAGGAGGACTCAGGGGCCATGGGGAAGCACACAGGCACCGTCCTTTGTATGAGCTGGTGCAGCACTGCAGGAGGTTCCTGGGAAATCCATCGAGTCCTGCTCTGGGATGTTTTATCAAAGCCCTCGTCTGCTAGGTGGGTCGAGTGGAGACATTTCTAGAAGAAAGGGGATGGATTAGCGTAGGTTTTCAAACTATGTTGCATAGAACCCTTGAAGCCACACGGGGACATATGTGGTTCTTGGAAGTGTGACCAGCAGCAGACGGAATTATTATTTGCAAATTCCCTCACTTCATAAACAGAGAACTTCTTCTGTCCTGTGTTTCTGTAGTTACCGCGTATGTTCAGGTTCATCAGGATTTTTTTTTTTTTTTTCATTTCAGAGGCTTTCTCTTCTTGAGTCTTTCACTTGTAACTGGGCTACTGCCCACCGTGATGCCTTGAGGATGTTTTTGTGGTCCAAGTAGCCAGGTTTCCCTGTGTGGATATAGTGTTAATTTTCTTATAGTCCAGTGTGTGTATTGTATTGTGTGTGTGTGTGAGTGTGTATACACATGCAGGTAATGAAAGCTATGTTCTCAAAGCACAGGAGAAAGCCAGACGTTCCCATGTCTGTCTGGTCTTTTATACTCTGCCTCCCATTGTCAGCTCTAAAATCCTGTCATGCTGGATAATTGAATGAACTGGACTCGGTAGGTGAGAAACTTTAAAATAGTTCCCTTCCCTCCCACCACTACCCAGACCCAAGTTACTCTTCAGTATGATTCTGCTCTGACTTTGGATGGAATCCTGCTTTTCTCACTTGTCTCAGGTATGAACAGTCTCTTCTTGCACCTGCAGCTATTGCTTTAGTCTGGGAGGCTCTGAAAGCAGAGGCTGAGACAATGGATTGGGAGCAGCCACTGTACATGGGAAGCCAACTGGGAGGCAGGAGTGAGAGAGCAAGGGCGAGATACAGGAGAGGAGGAGACACAAAGGTAATGGTGCATGGCTGAGATGGCTACTGTGAGCAGTGGGGGGTTCATTCTGATGGGACCTCCCAGGAGTGTACAGGATGCCTCTCAGCGTTGTCCATCTGAGGGGCAGGAGGTGGGAGCACTTATTCAGTGGCTCCTGTTTCCTGCCGGTTGAGGATCGCCTTTGGTGCGGTATTACCCCTCCACCTCTGGGCCATGTTGTGCATGGACTAAATGAACTCCAAGGTCTTCTGAGAAGACCCTGAGGCAGAAAGCAGAAGCAGCCCGAGTGTGCCTTAGCATGGAGTGATGCCCTGTAGTTGCGGCTGAAATTAGAATTGGGTCACAGGGACGTGATGCAGAGCAGCAAGAACATCTTCTGCAATCCACCCTTGCCCTGCTTAGATCCGTGCCCTACACTAGCTCTGCTCTGTTATTAAGTCTGCAAGGTGAGGGCAGACTATGATCTCTTATTAAAATTATGTCTCAAGCTAAAGTACTAATTAGTACATCTGGGTCTGAGACCATAATTACACAAGGTGTCCAAAATGTATACACTTTGAATAACTATAAAGGCTATGTTTATTAAAATACATTTCATTTTCAAAATGTAATAGAATTTACAGACATTATGTATATACATTTTTTTGGACACTGTGTATCCCTCTTTTCCCTTCTCCATCACCCATCCCAGACTTCTCTTACCTTTAGTGGTACATAAGCTGATTTAGGTTGCTTACCTGTAGAGTAACCCGGGAACCTGGTGATGTTTGAGTTTTTTAATGTGTTGTCATTGTTGGTCCACAGTTGTGTAGCCAATTGATTCATGATCCAGAAAATAGCGGTGTTTTCCCTCTTTCATCATTCAATCATAGGTATAGGTATAGGCTGAGAGGTGTAAGGACAATGAAAACCTGTGCCACCTTGTGCCCTGTGGACTTGCTCAGACCAGATCCTACATGTACCATTTCCATCAAATGCATGCCTGTGGCTCTGACAATGTCCAGCTCAAGATTAGTAGCTCCAGTCACATAATCACTTGATGCTTCATTTTTAGCTTGATCTCTACTAACCCATTATCACATCAGGAGCTGGTTTTTAAACAGTGAGTGCTTTTCCAATAAATAAACTATACAATAAATAGTCCCTTAAGGGAGCGCATGTGATTTTCTCCAGAGTCCTAGGTATTCCACACTACAAATCTCCTATCAGGGCTGTCAAAGATCCCCACAGCACCCTTTTCTACTCTGGATGCCCCTAGCACTAATCGATCTGCTGAATGATATGCCCTCAATAGCAGGATAGATTGCATTGAAGCCTAGCATTTCTGTAGAGTCCTTTTATATATTGGGCTTCCCTCAAAACTGACACCCAAGAAACGGGTCAAAGAAATAACCTGAAGTGCAATATAGGCTGCCTCCAATGATCCAAGGTGGCCTACCAAATCATGTACCTTTTTTAACAGGGGTGGTCTTTTACCTTGGAGGGTATGCTCCAGACTGCTGAACTCTTAGAATTTTCACCAATAAAGCAGAACACATGTATATTTTACTTTGGCATCCAGAGCATTTGCCACTTCCTGTTCACTATGTGCAATCAGTGTAATCTATAATAATAAAAGCATAATATGCTAATTAGTCCTGATGACCTTCCGGATGACCTTCCGGACGAAGGCAGGCCTGAGGGAAGCCTGGGTACCAGGTGCCTGCCAGTGGCCAAAGGGAAGCCAGGGTCCTGGGTGCCAGAGGGAAGCCACTGCCGGCAGCCAGGGGAAGGAAGACCTACTCTTGCACGAATTTCATGCATTGGGCCTCTAGTGTCAATAATACAGTGTACCAGCATAATATTCTGGGATTGTCAGGATGACAGAGAGCAGAGTATGAATGTAGCCCTGGGAAAAGACAGTGAATATGTACTTTTATCCTTTTAATGTAAAACAGAACTACTTTTGCTCATCTTTCTTAAGGAATTTGACAAGCACTAATCCTATATAATAAAAGCCTAATAGGCTAAGTGTCCGACCATTCGACCAGTCGCTATGGTGCACACTGACCACCAGGGACAGACGCTCCAACTGGTAGGTTAGCTTGCTGCTGTGGTCTGGTCAATCAGGACTGGGCAAGATGGGCTGGAAACCCCCTAGAGCCCTCCCATGGTCTCTCCCTAGCCCCAATAGTGCACCGGTGGAGTCCCTCAGCCTGGCCTGCACCCCTCACAATCCAGGAAGCCTCAGGGGACGTCAGACTAGCAGTTTAGGCCCAGTCCACACAGGCTAGGCCAAGGAACCCCACCAGTGCACAAATTCATGCACTGGGCCTCTAGTTCATCAATAAAGGGGGATAGCCACAGCCCAAGTACCAAGGGCTATGTAGATCTGTTCTAGTAAAAATGCCACATCTAATTCAACAGCTATAATTGGCACTTCTATTTAAATTAGTTTTCAGTAGTTTACCATAATTCCTGAAATTCATCTGATTTTGGCAGAGAATGTATAGGTAAATTGAATGGGGACATGATGGCAACCTCTATCCCTCCATTTATAAAGTTCCTGAGAGAGTCCCCACTCTTAGCCAAGCCACCTCCATTTGCTATCTCCTGGGGAGGTGTGGAGAGGACTCTTTCTGGATTTTCATTTGTTCCTTCCAGTCTTATTGGTCATTACTCCATAGGTCAAGAAGACAATGTGAGGATTCTGTAAAGTTCCATACATTCCAAGCATGTGTCCTGAGACAGAGGAAAGGACTAGAGGGTGGGTCCTCAGACACTCAGAACCACTTTTGAGCCAGCCTTGGTAAGCACGCCATTTACCACCTGTCTTCCAGAACCCTCATTCTTACTAGCAGGCATCGGATGCCTGAGGTTTTACTGATATCAATGTCAGTTTAGACTTTGTGTAACTGAAAAATCTGAGTATTCCCCTCTCCCTGGTGTAAGGTTACACAGGTACCTCTGGAAGGTGTGTGACATGGCAGTGTCTTTTCTCAAGGATACCTTGATTCCCCCGAATCCCCTGAGAACTAGCTCAAACCTAGCAACCGGGTGAGGAATTGTCATTGTTCCTTTTGCAGCTGACACCCGCTTTCTGCTTATTTGCTCTAATATTTTTTTTTCTGATTATGCAAGTCAAGAAATAGCCTTATTGGCTGTTATCTATCTTTCCTCTAGGAACACCATAGCCTATTGGCATCTGCCACAGATGCCTGTGGATAAGGACCCTGGCTGTCATTCTGGCCTTGCTGCCTACTACTGAGATAGTACATTGAAAGGATAGAAGCCTTGCCTCTGATGATTAAATGCTACTACATGGCCTCTGCTACTCCAGAATACGTTTACCTTTGTAAATATTGGGAGCTCATTTCCATGGTAGCATTTTCTACTAACACCATGGACCATGGACAACAACCCCCATGGATGTTCTTGACCATGCTGGCACCCCCTCACCATCAAGTTCATTGTTTTCTTAATACAGTTGTGTCCTCTGAGTCTCCCAGGGAACACAGTAAGGTGGCCGATTTTGCATAGCAAGTCTTCCTTGGAACTTCTGGCCTCTTCCTCAATATCTTGTTCAGGCAAATGTGGTATCTTTTCCTTCTTTATTGTATGTAAGCTTCCAGGGGCCTCCAGCCAGCATATTAGACCTGGTGCAGTTGCCCTTCCGAGGGCATTAAGTCAGAGGAGAGCATCGATGGACTTTTCCCTGTTCACTTTTACATGATACCCTTTCCCGCCCAATGCTCCAGATTCACTCCCGTGTGTTTCCCCGGTTTCTGCTGCTCCATGTGAGGCCCTTCAACTCTTTGGGTGACTAAATGATTCCTCCTGGAATGTGGCCTGCATTGCCCTCTCTGAGGCTCTGCTGGGAATTGATCCTAGATAGTGGACTGATGAAGGGAGGTGAGGATGGGTCTTGTGAAAGACAGGCTCTGTCTTATAAGCAGTCCCTTCAGGTACCCAGGTAGCGGGAGGCTGCTTTAATCTAGCAAGGGAGAGGGGCAGCTTCTACTCCCCAGAGGACCAGGCTTGTCAGTGGGAGCTGTGATGCTGATGCACTCGAACTCAGCATTTACTGTCTATGTTTAGGTTGTATTGTTTCTGCCAGAATGTCCTCCATAGCGCCTGCTAGACGGAGGTGTGGCATTCAAACTTCTCTTTGTGGGAAGAGTCCATTTCTCCTGGCAACAGTATCTCAGGCTGGAATTACTCCACTTCAAATATGTAGTAAATTTACTGAGCCCCTTCATTTAAAGCCAAGAGAGGTGAAGCGCTGTGATGGTTAAAATTAGACCATAATGGTTTAGGTGGCCACTTGTCAATGTGGAAAAGGTGGTCAATAGAAGCCAACTCTGGCTTATAACGAAAAGGGTTACCTGGCTGTTTGGCAGGTGACGTGAAAACGAGCTTCCTCTGCAGTGTAATGACATACCCAAATGTGCAGTGGGACCATGTTGCTGGAGAGGGCAAGAACCAGGAAGGGTAATGGAAACTAAGAAGAAAATAAACAAATGGGACTACATCAAATAAAAAGCTTCTGCACAGCAAAGGAAACCATCAAGAAAACAACAAGACAGCCCACTGTCTTGCATGGAAGAACATATTTGCCAATGTTATCTCCGATAAGGGTTTAATCTTCAAAATTCACAGAGAACTCATACAACTTAACAAAAGGAAGATAAATAATCCAGTCAAAAAATGGGCAAAGGACCTAAATGGACACTTTTCAAAAAGAGGACATACAGAAGGCAGAGAGACATATTAAAACATGCTCAAAGTCACTAATCATCTGAGAGATGCAAATCAAAACAACAATGAGGTACCGTCTTACACCTGTAAGAATGGCTATCATCAACAAATCAACAAACAACAAGTGCTGGAGAGGATGCAGAGAAAAAGGAACCCTCATGCATTGCTGGTGGGAATGCAGACTGGTGCAGCCACTGTAAAAAACAGTATGGAGTTTCCTCCCAAAATTACAAATGGAACTCCGATTTGACCTAGTAATCCCACTTCTGGGAATATATCCCAAGAAATTAGAAATATCAGAAAGAACATATGCACCCCTATATACATAGCAGCACAATTCACCATAGCTAAGATTTGGAAACAGCCTAAGTGCCCATCAGCAGATGAATGGATTAGAAAACTGTGGTACATCTACACAATGGAATACTATGCTGCTGTAAAAAGAAGGAATTCTTACCATTTGCAACAGCATGGATGGAACTGGAGAGGATTATGCTAAGCAAAATAAGCCAGTCAGAGAAAGATAAATATCACATGATGTCACTCATCTGTGAGATACAATGAACAACATAAACTGATGAACAAAAATAGATCCAGAGACTAAGAAACACTGATCAGACCATCCAACCTCAGAGAGAAGGTGGGGAGGGCGGGTGCGTAAGAGATCAACCAAAGGACTTGTGTGCATGCATATTAGCATAACCAGTGGATATAGACACTGGGGCAATGGGGGCTTGTCCTGGGGGATAGGAGTGGTGGGAGGGGCGGGGCATCAATCAGGATAAAAGAAGACATATGTAATACTTTAAATAATAAAAAATAAAAAGAACCAGGAGCTTCCTGCTGTTACCTGTAATGGTCTGACAAGCAGATAAGCCCTGCTTCGAAAATTACTAGAAAAAAAGGAATATAAAACAGCCGTTGGAGGCATAAATAGCTACCAAAGTGGCCAGGAGTTGAGGAGCCAAGATCCCAGAGAGAAGAGAAATCACTGATGAGAGCCAAGTATTCTTCACTGTGTTTCCTCTTGGGGCACTTGATGTTTCCTGAAATGGTGCCAGGATAGGAGGTGAGAAGCTGAGCAGAAAGCCTCATCTAAGAAGTGAGAAGCTGAACACAGCTATCCAGGGGTCCCCAGGACACTGGAGACGAAGTTGAGTTTTAAGACCACCAAGGCAATTAAACTTAGGGAGCCAAGAATTTGGAATAGAAGGAAACACACAGAGATGAGCCTGGTGTACTCTGTTGCTTTTCTCTTGAAATATTTCCCAATTAATTTGCAAAAGCAAAGCTGAGGAGATGAGCAGAAAGTGGCAGCTATAATCCCAAGAAGCCAGAGATTTTAACAGTCTTATAGTATCAAGAAGGCAAGACTTTGAATCCAAGAACTGCCAATGAGGCAGGACAGGGAAATACCTCTGGCTGTCAGCTAGAATTCAGGGGTAAGAATGAATGAGAAACAATCAACCCTTCTAAGTCCCAACTATGCTCCCAATCAGCTGCACTGTAGATTAGATTAGGATGTTCTGCCCTAATTCTTCTTGCCAGAAGCACAAATAAATCATTTTGGAGGACGAAGCATCCTTCAGAGCTTTTACAATTTTTTATACTCAGTGCCACCTTTCAGCCCAAAAAGAAAAAACAAGCAGTAGGAAAAAACTCACTGCTAACAGATATGGGAGCTTATCAGATACTAGAGGCCCAGTGCATGAAATTTGTGCACAGGTGGAGGGTCCCTCTCCAATCCGGGATCCCTCGGGGGATGTCTGACTGCCTCTCGCAATCCAGGTCCACTAGCTCCTAACCGCTCGCCTGCCTGCCTGCCTGATCACCCCTAACCCTTCTACCTGCCTGATTGCTACTAACCACTTCTGCCTGCCTGGTTGCCCAGAACTGCTCCCCTGCTGGCCTGATTGCCCCTAACTGCCTCTGCCTCGCCCTGCACCTGGGACTCAGGATTGCCTCCTCTGGCTGGCCACAGGCGCCCGGGACCTGGGCTTCCCCCGCCCCCCTGGCCAGCTGCAGGCACCCAGGACCTGGGCCAGCTTTGCCCGGGGTTGGCCACAGCTGCAGGGGACCATAGGTGGATGGCTTCGCTTGGGCCGCAGCCACAGGTGCTCTTGACTGGGGGGGGGGCAGGTGGCTTGTCCCTCTCCTAGGATATAGGCTCAGGTGCAGTTGCTGGCACCTGGGACCATAGGGCAGGTGGCTTATTTCTCTCTCGGGCTGCAGCCTGGCTGGTCCCCATTCCTCTCTCCCCAGCGTTAAGTGTCTGAGCCATTAAGGCATGATAGCATGAGGGCATGACGATCATTTGCATATTAGCTCTTTATTATATAGGATTGATTTAAAATAACTGTGATTAATAATAAAACAGAGTAAATGGTAGACAAAATGTGTGGAAATTTGATGAAATGAACCAACTATTGCCATACACTGAGATGTCACTAAAACAACAACAACAACAACAACAAAACAGGCACACAATTGTCCGTATAGTGGGAACTAGGAGGAGACACAGTGAGGCTCTTAAGATTCTCACGTGGGTGGTAAGTGTGTTCATTTTATGAATTTTTTCAAGCTGTACACTTAAGATTTATGTACTTTCCAATAAAAGTTAAAAAGGGGAGGCAGGGAAGCAGCAGCATGGCTGTTAGGACAGAAGGGAGAAATAATTTGTATGATGGATAATAAAACGTTGGCAATTTTTCCTACCCCCACTGCTGGCCTTCTGTTTTAAGCCGCCATCTTCTCTCATCTGGGTTAGCGCTTAGCCTTCTACCTGGTCTCCCTGCTATCACTGTTGTCTCTTGAAGCCTTTTTTTAAGCACAGTCACGCAAGGATCCTTTTAAAACTAATATTAATCATGTCACTGCTCTTCCTAACCTCCCTGCAATGGCTTTCATTTGGTCCAGGATAAAGGCAAAGAGAGTCATTCCCTGCAGCATGTGTCCCTGTTATGTTTCTGACTCCGATTCTCACTGTTGTTCCTCAGTCACCTCATTGCAGCCACACTGGCCTCCTGCTGGCCTCAAACATGCCTGACCCTTCTGCCTTAGGCCTTTGTCTTAGCCATTCCCTCTGCCTGGCTCATTCTTGCACATCCTTCAAGGTTTGGTCTGATACCCCCTTCTCCAGGCACTTCTCCAGGCCCTCTTAGCTCCCCTCAGAGCACTTATCTCACTCTATGACAGAATATAGCTTTCTCCTCCATAGTACTTATCGCACTCTGTTATGACAGAATATACAGTTACATACTTATAGCTTTTTATATTTCTCTCCTGCAAGACTGTAAACTTCATGAGGACAGGATAGTTTTTTCTTTCCTATCCTGTGATGCATCTACACAAAGAACAGTGCTTGACACATAATAGATGCTCAATAAATATTTGTTTAATAGATTTCGACAATCTGAGAAGCCGTCTGAAGATGGATGCATAGCTGTAAAAGAGATTTGAGCCAGACCTTAGATTCTCATCTCTAAACCACTAGTGTTTACAAACTGTAATTAAGTGTGCATACATGTGTATATCAATAAATCTAAGAATTCTCAATGGATTTGCTTCAAATTCCATGTTAAACAATCCTATTCAGCCTAGCATAATTATAAGAGCTTTGGCACTAAACAGAATTAAGTCTGTGTCCTCTCTCCGCTGTTAACCACTCATTTGATGCTGAATCCCATTGCATCTCAGTTTCCTTGCCTGTCAAGTAGAAATAACATGCCATTGTGCAGGATTAAATGACGGAATGGGTAAGTCCCTGTGTCCTCTCATTATTCAAAACCAATTCACTGCGTACCTATTATGTTCTGGGTGCTCTCCTAGGCATTGGCGACAATCCATTTATTCTCCACTAAATGCTTTTGAGTGCCGCACCCTGTACTAGTAACTGGGGGAACTGCACTGTATGAAATATTCATAAATTATGTGCATCATAATTTATGGGAGCGGACATTAAGCAAGATACACTAAGTAAATATAGGGCATCCCCAAAAGTGTATACATATACTTTGAATAATTATAAAGGCAGTGTTTATTAAAATACATCTCATTTTTATTTAACAGCGATCAGCTGTTAAGGTGTGTATACACGTTGGGGGGACATATACATTGGAAAAAACTCAGAGGAGGGAAGAGAACTAAAGAAATGCATGTGTGGGGGAAGGGAGATGCTGTAGCCTTCCCACCGTGGGAACCTCGACCTCGGTAACTGGGAGCACACTGTGGAGTGCATGGCAGACACAGCTTGGCAATCCATGGATTTTGCTTGCTGTGGTTGATGATGCTGTTGCTATTGAGGGAAAAAACAACATGTAAACTCGATGCCATGTGAGTCTGCTATGCTTCCCATAGGTGTCCCCAGTCACAGGTGTCACTGATTTCTGACTCAGTTTACCTGCTGACTCCCAGACACATGCACCCACACAGACTGCGAGGTGCCAGTTCTCCCAGTGTTGCAGCAGCAGGTATGGTCGGTTTCCTGCAGGGAAGGGCTGGGTTCTGCAGGGTGGCAGACGCCTGTGCGTCTATTTCTAAATCTGCATAATTTGGCCACTAGGGTAGCGCCAGGCCCTGAGTGTATAAACGCTCCCTCCTGGCTTCCCTAGGATCCCAGGCTTTCTAGAAAAGGAAAGCCATCCTCCATCGCCCCTAATGGATGTCTTAGACGTTTCTACTGAATATTGCATAAACTTCACTCAAAGCAGCAATCCGTGCTGAGTTTAGGATGCAGCCTATGGCTCCCCTAAGAGAGAAGCAATAACAGAAATATTTACCAAAACCAAAAGTGGGAGCCATTTATTTAATCATTAACTGTGAGACTGACAAGTTAAAATTATGTGCTAAAGCAATTCAGTTCTGAAACACATAAATATTATCAAGCACATAATTTAAAGGTTTCCGTTTTAACTGTTCATTTAAAAGAAGAAAAGATTAGCTCACTAATCCTAATTCCATTAGGGTTTCATTTCAGGGAGGCAGGGCAATTTTAGGGACAAGGAGACTGGTGAACAGGACCCAGAGGAACTGGGTCTCATGTGAGGAGGGGACCTGAGCCCCCATCCGAGGATTTCCCCAGAGAAGCTGCATTTACTGAACAGCTGCAGAAACAACCAGCCTGGATTTAATCGGGAGGCCTCTCCTTTCTCTGTGCCCATCCTCACCCCTCTCTTCTTCTTTGGGGCTGAGGTCAGCTTCTGGAAACGCCAGGCAGGGCCCTGCTATCCCAGCAGCCCTCCATCTCTTCTCCAGCAGCCTATATTGCTGATAGTTGGAGCCACACACGCATCTCCTTATTTTTCCATACGGGCCTTGCTTCTCCTAACAAAACATGAAGCAGATTCTCAACAGCAAGGTACAGCCATGCTTCCCACAGGTGTCCCCAGTCATTCCTATACGGTTCTGGACACTTCTTCATGTTAAATCACTTGATATTAATTTTAAGCCTTTATCACGCCATTGAAACTTTCCCAAGCATCTGCTTACTCTAAGTTCATGAGGCACAGACCCCTTCCTCCCGAGATTGCTTCTGGGAAATAAAACAAATATTTCTAAATTTTTGCTGTCTTAGGTAATTACCATCAGGACCAAGGGTTAGGAGGACGGGGAGGAATATACAATGTAAGTGGCCTGTTTTATTTTTCTTAGTTAAAAAGCAATACACATTCATGTTGGGAAGATAGAAGTTAAAAATAGACAAAAGAAGAAAATAAAAAATGTATTGGTAATCCCACTGGAGAGGTAACTGCTGCTCACAGCTCACCTCATGCCCCTCAAGCCCGTGGTGTTTGTCCCCAGACACATGCACTTCCCTTTCCAAAGCAGGATCATGAGCTTAGGAACACGTGCTGCGTGTTGGCTCTGCCATCGCCTTTCTCTGCCCGTGATGCAGAATGACTGACCTCCTTGACCCTGTCTTTTTGTCACACTCAGTATGCGATATGATGGCAGATGCTGTTGACTGTGCTTTCATGACAGATCCAGAATCTTGCCATTGCTTCAGCCCTGGCCCAAGGCACCCTCAGAATATTGCAATATCTTCCTAACAGATCTCCCCTCTGACCTTTCCCCCTAAGTCTGGCCTCAAACCAGCGGCCAGAAGGATCATTTAAAAACCTGAGTCAGATCATGTTGCTCCTGTGCCCCAAACCCTCCACAAGCTCCTCCCTCCACAGGGTGCACTTCAAAGTTCTTACTGTGATCAACAGCCCTATGCGATCTGCACCACCCCCTCATTCCCTATTCCCTCTTGCTCACTCCACTTAAGCCTCAGTGGCTTTTCTTTCTAGATCTCTCTCTCTCTCTCTCTCTCTCTCTCTCTCTCTCTCTCTCTCTCTCTCTCTCTCCTCATATCAGCAAAACTTGTTTCCCTGCCTCCTTCCATCCTTCCCATTTTACTTAGATGTCCTCTTCGCCATGAGGCCTTCTCTGATGCCCTATTTAATATTTTCTAGCTACTCCCCAAGCCACACACATTTCCCATCGTCCTGCCCCGCTCAGGCTTTCTCCCTCCAACACACCACATATTGCACTTATATAAACATGCATGGCCCTGGCTGATTTGGCTCGGTGGATGGAGTGTCAGCCTTCAGACTGAAGGGTCTCAGGTTCGATTCTGGTCAAGGGCACCTGTCCAGGTTGCTGGCTTGATCTCCAGTAGGGGGTGTGCCGAAGGCAGTTGTTCTGTCATTGCTGATATTTCTCTCTCTCTCTGCCTCTGGCTTCCTCTCTGAAATCAATAAAAATATATATACTTAAAAAGATACATGTGTTTGTAGCCTTTATCTCCACCCCCATGCCCCACCCCCCACCCCAGCATGCAGGCTCCACAAAGTCAGGCATCTGTCCATATTGTTCATTGCAGGTCTCTCACCTTCGGAGCAGGATCTATGCAGAGAAGACCGTGGTGAACATTTGGTGTGGTCAACCAGCCTCTACTGTTGGGCATCTAGTTGTGCCTAACTTTCCTTTACTATTATAGCTAATACTGTGATGATACCCCAACCACAAAATGAGCCCTTTCACTCATATACAACTTATTTGTTTATATATATACTAGGGGCCCGGTGCACAAAAATTTGTGCACTCAGGGTGGAGGGAGTCCCTCAGCCCGACCTGTGCCCTCTCACAGTCTGGGATCCCTCAGTGGATGTCCTATGATGGCCCCAGTCTGCCAGGCGCCTTCTGTGTGTGTGTGTGTGTGTGT
>PVJC01034798.1:0-18619 GCA_004026665.1 Murina feae
CATTTTGGCAACTTAAAAAAGATTTCCTGATCTTCCATAGCCAGAATGTTTGCAGCAGCTCATTTTTATTCTTTGTGAGAATTCTATCATTTTAAATATTTACATCTATAATCACATTATTCTTTTGACATGTTAATGTCAACAGCATGTTAATTTTTGCTGTTTTTATCTTTTTTTGTCATTTAATCATTCCTCCCTAATTTAATTAAATGCATATTATCATAAGACTAATTATATCATGTCTCTGAGTGATCTGATCTGTAGGATGCCTTTAAAATGTGTTGTAGTTCATTTTGCCTAGGGGAAAATCATGATAGAAAAAGATGCACCACTATCTCAGCAAATATAAATTATACTAAGAATTCTACTGTCATGTAGAATGGTTTCGGTGGAGGTTCATTTGTAAAGTAATACATTGATATGTTGAGTGTTTCGGAGCTAATAAATGCTGCTAACTAGGCTGTTTTGGATGCCTGACACTTTGACCCTTCCCCAGGAAATGCTGGCAAGCTGTGCTTCGTTTCATTCTTCCCGTTTTCAGCTGGCTGTCTATGGAAATTAGATCTACCTTGCATTTGACTCTGAACTTTTTCACTAACGTTGTTAAACACATACACATATGTGCTCATGCACGCAGACATGCACATACACACAGTATTAAAGCACAGTTTTGGAAAGTAGTGACCAGCCATGAAATCATCTAGACTTAGAGTCTAATCATGGCTCTATGGTTTTGAAGTTGTATCATTCTGGCAATATGCTTGAATTGTCCACACCTTAAGTTCTCAACTATAAATGGCAATTTTAATACTAATCTTACAGAATTGCTAAGGATTATATGAACTAATTTATGTAGAACACATAGCATAGTACCTGGTTCAAGGGGTTGTTATCACTTTTACTGATATTAATCAAATTTTGTAAGAAATGGAAACATCCTTTAATTCCATTTTCTTAGCAATGTCTCTTTTATATTATAATATAAATATTTCATATTTATATATTTTATGAATTCATATTTAAAATTTTATTTTTAAAAATCACAAAGCATTTTATTTTTAAAAGAATGTGAAGTGGCTTATATGGTTGGTCATTGTTAACTGAAAACAAAAACAAGACATAAAATTATGCTTTTTACCAAAAGCATTGTCTTTGTGTTGATTATGGTCACTTTTAATGACTGTATAGTATTCCATCAAGACCAACATTCCATAATTTAATTAATGATTCTCTATGGTTTGAGATTTACTAAGCCTTGTTTGTTATCAGTAAGGAAATATTAGAGAAGCATCTGCCTATTTTTTTTCTCCCAATGAATTATTTCCTTATACTAAATTTTCTTGGCAGAAATTACTGATTCAAAGGATATAATACTACTAGAGGCCCAGTGCATGAAATTTGTGAATGGGGGAGGGGGTCCCCTTAGCCCAGCCTGCACCCTCTCCAATCTGGGACCCCTTGGGGAATGTCCATCTGCCAGTTTAGGGATCAGGCCTAAACTGGTAGTTGGACATCCTTCTCACAATCCTGAACTGCTGGCTTTTAATTGCTCACCTGCCTGCCTGCCTGGTCACCCCCAACTGCCCCCCCCCCATGGCCTGGTTGCTCCCAACTGCCCCCCTGCCAGCCTGGTCACTCTTCACAGCCCTCCCACTGGCCTGGTTACCCCATGCAGCCTGCTGTTCAGTCGTTTGGTCGTCCCTCACTAACCCCCTGCCGGCCTAGTCATAGGCAGCCATCGTGTGAGGATGTGAGGGTTAATTTGCATATCACCTCTTTATTACATAGGATTATGACTTATTACATTTTTAAATACTAGCTCTTATTTTTAAAATAGTTATTTATAGGCCCTAGCCATTTGGCTCAGTGGATGGAGTATTGTCCTGTGGACTCACGGGCCCCAGATTTGATTCCTGGATAGAGCATGTGCCCAGGTTGCAGGGGACATGCAGGAGTCAGCCAATTGGTTCCTCTCTGAAATCAATAACAATGTATTTTTTAAGAATTAAAAAATATAGTTTTTTATAGGAACCTGGCAAAGGCAACAAAAATTCTTGAGCAATAGGATACCATGTTGGGTGATTTTGAATCTGCATAAATTACAGAGGAAACCAGCACCCTCTTAACAGACATTTTACCCCACAGTGTTGCAGCCATTGGCACATAATCTCTTCTTATTGCATGCAATTAATTCAACCCATGGGCCCAGCACTCAAGCTGAGCTAATCAGAATCCTTCCCTGGAAATTTGGATTTGAAACAAGGGGAGAGATTCAGTTTCTCTGAGCGATTGAACCAATAAAATGTGTACCAAGACTGGAGAAAAAGAAATTTGACTTCTGAGAAAGAAAGAGAAAAAAGGAAGCAGGAATGCAGAGGTCAGATTTTGAGAGGGTGTTTGAACACTTTCCTGGCCACGGGTTTAGTTTCTTCTTGAGCCCCTCATCATGCTTATCATAAACTCCTTTGTTTGGTTTAGTTGACTTGGGTTTTTCCCTACTATTTGGGACCAGGAGCCCTAATTCCTACAGTGGAGCATCTGGTACTTCTCAGATACAGCTAGAATGAGCAACTTCCCACATGGTGTGTGGGTGTCTAGTTAACACTGTATTCTCCTCTGATTGAAACCCTACTGTTAGAGAAAAGAGACATTTATTCTTCACATACCATGTGTCAGATATTTCTGAGAAAACATCGTTTAACCCATGCAATAATCCTATTGTGGTGTTAGCCCATTTTTACAGAGGAAGGTATTGATGACTTAGGGAAGTTATGAACTTTTCCAAGGTTGTACAGCATTTGAGGGGAACAGTGTGAAAGGTCTTGGGAAGTTGTCATGATACTAGAACTTTGAAGTGTTTTGCATTTAATCTGTGGAGGCTTTAGGAACAGATTATAGCTGGAGCTTCTGGTCACCTGTGTTTCAGAATTCCAGCCTCCATGGGAACTTGGCTTTCTCCTTTGCTGAGTCTGAGGCATTAGCATCACCAAACCTGATGATTAGACCCCTTTTCCTTATTCCAAATTGAGTTTTATTTTTTGAAAGATAATTACTGTAAGTGTTTGTGTCACTGTGCCTTTCACTCCTGCTTCCAAACTTCAGTCTCTTTATATCTCATCATTGCTATAATACTTAAATCTTCTTCGACAAATACTTCAGTTTTTTTTAGAGACAAACATTTTCAAAACCGCTTGTATCATGATATACATGGAAATTCATGATCACTTGCTCATCTTGTATAAATGTTGGGGTTCACTCATAGTACTTGAGTAAGGTTTGGGAAAACTTGGCCCATTCACATAGTTAAACTTTTTTTTCTAAAACTGCATATTTTTATTGATATCGGAGAGGAAGGGAGAGAGAGAGAGGGAGATAGAAACATCAGTGATAGAAGAGAATAATTGAACTGGCTGCCTCCTGCATGCCCACTATGGGGGGTTGTGCCCTCCCCAGGAAACAAACCGTGACCTCCTGGTTCATAGGTCGACATCCAACCACTGAATGACACTGGCCAGGCTTTCGCCTCTTTCTTGCAGGCGGGAATCTTAGAGGAGGTCTCAGGGGAGGGTCTCAGCAGAATATGCATCAGTTTTCTAGGTGTGCTCCTCCAGGGTCATGGTCTTCACTGATTGGTCAGTGTCAGGGCAGGGAGTCATCAGTCATCACAGCTGGTCCTGGTGTCGCCCACCTGGTTTTGCTGCTTTCCTAGGCAGCAAAAATATAACTGAAATACAACTGAGCTGAAATATAACTGAGGCCCAGATGTTATTTCTAAGGACGTGACCTTCTGTATCTGCTGAAAATTGCTCTGCCAGTTCGTTCAGCTGTCTGCCTCAGTTTCCCTATTCCACTTGTCCTGGCTCACTGGCCTGTCTCAATCCTTCCTTCACTTTGTGTGATTGCCGTGTCTCCACCAGTCTTCCTGTTGGACCTCAAACATCCATCTGGAATGCGATGGGCTTCACAAAACCTCTTATATCTTAACCTTTTAGATCTTAAAGTGACCCCTCCCGCCCCTTGACCATGCGTGTCTTTGCACTTACTTCGTGGCAGCTGTTAGAGTTGTGTGGAAACTTCTTTGACCAGATGGGGAAGGTTGGGAAGGGAGGAATGTCACCTGTGGCCGTCAGGTTGTAGGAGGAAACAGATGGCAGGCTTAGATTAGGATAGTTTGATGAGAGTTTATTTACAGAGAAACCCAATTGCCGAGGTTTGGGGGGAGCATAAGGAAACCACTAGAGATACTGAGGGTACTTGGGGCCCCACAGAGAAGCTGTCACAGTTGCTGGAATGGAGAAATGAGGGAATAGAGTGATTTCCAGAACCAGAGAGAAGGGAGCTGTGCTAGCAGCAGCCTCAAGAGGGCCAGTGACCCTAAAGCAACCTCCCAAGCCAGGCAGCACTGACTGGAGTTTAGTGATGCAATACAAATATGTCGGCTTCTCTCGGATGAGGAGCAGGGCTAAGGACAGCAAGTGTTTCGGGAGGAGAGAGCAGAAGCAAACAGAAGACAGCTGGCACAGCGTGGTGCTCATCTTTCAAACTTCTCTATGCCTCGGTGGAGCCTGGAATATTGTTGGCACCAGTAAATAAAAGGATAAAAGGTTTTGGTACTGTATAGTTTCAAGATAAGTTAAACCACTATGGAAGTTTTCTTTTCCTTTCTTTTAAAAATAATTATGTATATTAACATCTTTTTTCCTGAAATGGTTGATTCAAAGACTTGTGTGATGTATCAATGACCAATCCAGCTGTTTCTTTTGGTTTTGGATGTAGGAAATATATGTATGTCTACATCTACATGTCTGTATTTGAATATTTGCATCCATCCATCTCTTTCTCTATAGTCATTTAATCCAGGGAGAAATGGTTGATATTATCATTGCAGGCGGATCATGAGAATTCTCGCTTCATATTACACAGTGTTTTACAAAGTATCATACTTTAAAAAGATATTAGCTTGTAAGAACATGTAATAACTTCAAAATGCAAGGGGTATTTAATTTTAAGACATGCCTTTACCATTTATGTAATACATTGTTTTGTACTCGCTCAATAGAACTTATCTAGCCACTGGGAAAGCTAGCAATAAAACTACTGGTCCGCAATGTGTTAAAGAAAAAGAGGGGGGAAATAAGTCATTTATGTCAGGAGGGGACTTAATAGATCTTGAATTAAAGAGCAGTGCTAGTAGAGGGTTCATTTGAAATATTTTTACATTTATACCAGAATACATCTTACACATCATGCATTTTGTAGATTAGAAGAATTGTGATGGTGTCCACCCAAGGAGAGGGCAAACTAATTTGGATAACTAATAATTTTTTAATATATTTTATTGATTTTTTACAGAGAGGAAGGGAGAGAGATAGAGAGTGAGAAACATCGATGAGCTGCCTCCTGCATACCTCCCACTGGGAATGTGCGCACAACCAAGGTACATGCCCTTGACCGGAATTGAACCTGGGACTCTCCAGTCCGCACGCCAATGCTCTATCCACTGAGCCAAACCGGTTACGGCTGGATAATTAATAATTTTAGAAATATTTTGTGTCAGAACACATCACATTCTGTCATTTGCCTTAAATGCATAAGCAGCATCATTACCGTGGCCTGCAAGTTAATTGTTAGGAGGAAGTGGAAGGGCAGAAATACGTTTTTATGGATGCTGCCTGGGAGTCGGCCCCAAACATCTTCAAGCAGCCGCTGCGGTGAGGAGGGGATGAGAGAACTGTGCAGAGACGCGTGGCTCTGGCTCCAGGCCCTAACCTCGTCCCAGGCAGCAGTGGGTGTGGGGGAGGTTTGATGTCTCCCCCTCAATCCTGAGCTGAGAACCGAATCCTTCACGCCACAAGTGCAGGCAGGCAAGGAGCCTCCAAGCCCCGAATCTCTAGGCTTCCATTTCAAATCCTAATTAGTTTTACTTGGAAAATTAGTTCCAAACACACATTTTGGCACTTAACAATTGTGAGCTGACATTGAACTTGCTTTATTTTAGATTTTTAAAAAAGACTTAACTCATGTTAAATTGTTTGGTTTTTCTCTCTCCTCTCCTGTTGCTGTTTGAACACACGTCTTTAACCAGGTCCATCCATCAGCACTGCCTCTCTGGCTTCTGGGATGAGGGTCCATTCTCTCACCCCAGTGACCAATGACTGGTTTTCGTCAGTTTCCCACTGATGAAAATGTAAGCAGCTCGAGTCTTTCCTACAAATTACCAGGTCATTTAAAAATAAATTGGGCTCATTTTAATCTAACTCCTAATGCACAACTGCCTGGGGAGTTATTTTCAGCTTCGTTTATTACAGTTTGCAATTATCATGCTTCTCTTAAAGAAAAGAAAAGTAACAAGACTATATTTTATGTGAATTGCCAGTGATCTTACAGGACAACTCATATTTAAGCTAAGCGGCGGAGGGAATGAAAGATTGCGTGGGTAATGATGCAGGCTGGACGCGACCCAGCCACCAGTGGGAGCGGTGAGGGGACACAGCCCAGGTGCTCATCTTTTACTTTGAGTCGTGAAGATCCAAGGCTGCCAGTAATGAGGATGCAGGTCATTGGAAAGGCAGGCGATGCTTTTTCTAAGCCCGCCGAGCCTCAGGTTCCACGGCTCTGAAGCAGCCAAGCAAAAATTTGACTTGTATTGTGTCTGATTTTGAAGGGATGGGGCTTGTGCACTTGGTTTCTGAAATGAGCAGTGTAATTCGACCATTGATTAAACCAGAGGGAAGAGCTCACGCACAGCCCCAGATTACAAACTCAGAATCGATTTCCTGGTTCTGTACGTTACCACAGGAATCGCTCCCCAGCTCCCAGAGAGACGTGTCTCCACTGTCCTGTGCAGCCTCATTAGGGTCACTGGTTTAGAAGCACCTTTGAGGTATGAATCAGAGATGGAGGGAATTCAAAGGAGGAGAAGATGCTGTCTGAGGTGCTGCAGGAGGATTTGGAGGGCTGAGTCTTCTTCAGGCATCGGGGGCATTTGCCAGGGAGGCTGAGCAAACTTAAGAAGGTGGTGATATGGGTGCATTGGACCCGTGGGTCAACAATGGAAGCAGAGAGAGGGTAAACGAACTGTTCAGGGTTTGGCAGGAAACTGGCTCAGACGGAGGTAGTGGGCGTTGTGGTCGTGCTGCAGGTTGGCTGGGCCAGATGGCAGCACGTTTGGCGAAGGCGTGCAGATATTCTGCTGTCGCTTCCAGGAGCGATGAAAACAGTCTGAAGAAGACACTACTGAATCAGTTAAGACAAGCTTGGGAGTCCCTTTTATTTCTCCAGACCTTTCTGAACAAACACTGTTGTGTTGTTTTGCCACTTTGGCATTTTAATGGAAACTTTTAATTTCCGTCTCCCCCCAATTTAGAGTGAACAGCGGGAGAAGTACTTCTAAAATAATGTTGACATATGAGCTAGCTCTCTGCAAACATAAGAGAGGATAATTAGCAAACATATGTTTGATTCAAATTTAAAAACACATGTACTTGAAAGTGGGTACCTTGCCATTTGGATGGCAAATAGCTAATAAAAAATCTAATTCTGTTTTATGCAAGTTCTTCTAAATCTCACCTTCTCCCTACATACAGATGATGATAATGATGGTGACAGCCAACGGTCCCAGCATAATGTAAGCACTTTATGTGTAATATTTCTTTAATAATCAGAACTCCATGAAGTAGGTGACATTATTTCCATTTCACAGATGGAGAGACTAAAGTCCAGAGAAGCTGAACAAAGCGATAGCAGCCACACAGCTAGCAAGTGGCAGACGCGGCGTTTGAGCCATCATTTTGGCTCTGGCATTCCAGGGAGCCTCTCCTGGTGTGGTAGGGATTACGACTCAAGTGATGGAAATGGAAACTGATGCGTGAGAAGTACAATGACTTACACGAGGTCTCCCAGAGCCAGGACAATGTAGAATTGCTAAATGTCCTTTCGTTTGAACATAACAGTTGCTGGAAAGGAGTGGCCTTTCTTGTGAATTACAGCAAGTGGAAACTTTTTATCCTTAGTGGCCATCACTCCCTTGGCAACTTGGCTAAAGCTGGTTTAGGTAGGAGTTTGGCAGGATGAGCGAACCGTTAGAGTTTGGCATATGGAAGTCAGTGGCACATGCCAAGCTGGAGAGCCTCCAACGACAGCAGTCACCAGAAACGGGTTTGTAAGAGCCCATCTAGGCCTGGAGTACGTGTTCCCTGAGTGTGGTGAGGCCACCGAAGTCCAGCGTGACCTTTCAGAACACACTGCTAAGCACCTGTTTTTCTGTCTTTCTCTTTCATCCCTTTATGACGGGGTTTGTCACCCTGAGCACTATTGGCATTTTGTGACAGACAATTCCTTATTGTTGGGGCCTCTCCTGGGTAACCTAGGATTTTAGTTGCATCCCTGGTCTCTCCCACTAGGTGGCAGTAGCATCACCCAAGTCCTGACAATCTGACACATCTCGAAGATGGCCAACTGTGGCCCAAGGTGTAACTTACCTCTGGCTGAGACGACCCTCCCTCCCCTCTTTCTTCCCTCTGCCTTTAAGCAGAGGCAGGGACTGGTTCTGCTCTCAGTCATGACTCTTAGCTCCTCAGTGCACTTGTTCCTGGGCTAGAACACAGGTCTTTAACCTGGTGTCCAGGATCCCTGGGTTCGGTGCCACAAACACCTGGAAATTATATAAAACTGTTTTGTGTTTGTGGCTTCTCAGAAGAGTCCTTAGCTTTCAAAACATCTCAAAGAGCCTGGCTGGTATGGCTCAGTGGTTGAGCATCGACCTATGAACCAGGAGGTCACAATTTGATTCCTAGTCATTCCTAGGGCACATGCCTAGATTATGGGCTCAATTCCCGGTGTGGGGCATGCAGGAAGCAGCCAATCAATGATTCTCCTTCATCATTGATGTTTCTATCTCTCTCCCTCTCCCTTCCACTCTGAAATCAATAAAAAAAATATATTTTGAGAATAGAATAGAATCAGAGGCATAGAAAGGGAGTGGACTGACAATTTTCGGGGGTTAAGGGTGTTGGGAATGCGTGAAGAGACTGGACAATAATTGTACACCTATGGATGAGGACAATGGGGGGGGCAAGGTCAGAGGTTGGGGTGGGAATTGGGAGGAGGGAAGCTATGGGGGAAAAAAGAGGAACAACTGTAATAATCTGAACAATAAAGATAAATTAAAAAAAATAAAAAAAAATTAAAAAAAATAAAAAAAAAACCAAAAAAAAAAAACTTCTCAAAGAAGTTTGTGGCATATTAAAGAATTGAGAATATTTTCCCTGAGGCAGTGCTGTGGGCTACATATCAGATAATTTTATCTTCTGAGTAGTCTACATGCACACACACACATACACACACACACACACACACATGTGCCCTCTTAGGCTAATCTATACTGATCAGGATACTAATATTAGGCAGGTACAGATTCCTAAGGATCGAATCTTGTCCCCAAGGTGAGCCAGACCTGCTTAAATGAGGACACTGTCGGTAAAGGAACAATTTGTATAAGGGCATGTTCTCTGTGCCAGGAGAGAGTGCAAGCAGGTGAGCAGGTCGTTGCCACACATCAGGGTCAGGGCCTTACCTTGTATGTTCTTCTCTTGTATCTTGGAGGTTATCTTAGGGGATAGCATTAGTTTCAGGGCAGAATTCTGAGCAGTGTGAAGAAGTGGCTATTGCAAATATTTTATTCTCTCCTTCCCATCACTTGTCTCATCTCTAGACCATACCCTAGAATTTGCACCTCTAAGTGGTGGATTTTATATAAATGGGAGCTAGAAGAGATGGTATGGGTACAATGAAATGAGATAAGACTCCAGAAATTGAAAAATGGTAGGAGGTTATAGAGACCTGTAGATACCTACTCAGTCTCAGAAGGGCCCTTTCCCTCAGAACTTAAAAATGTCTGGGTTCTCATACATCAGCTTCATTTTGCATTATTTTTTTTCTGGAAAGGGCAGAAGAAGGGTGTTCCCATCTATTTGAAACCCTCTGAAGGAAGAGCCCAAAGGGAAAGGTTATTCCATATAAAAATTCTGCTGATATTAAGTGGGGAGAAAGGATAAGAGAACTCCCCGTCATTTTTCTATCCCTTTCGAAGGACTGCTTTTAATTCTGTTTGTGTGAGTAGATGAGTTAAAGCTCCAGGTGGGATACATGCTGTGCAGCGTCCAGCTCACAGTCTATCAGGGTCTGTGGGTTACCAGCAGCTCATGCTGTTTGTGTTTTCTTTCTCCCTCCCTCCCATTCCACAGATGTCAGCTACTCTGTAGGTTTCTGGAAAAATGCCTGACAGGTAGATGCAATGTTCGGTATGGATTGTAAAGATCCCATCTTTTCTATTGGACTTTGCTACTATAAAATTTTTGAGGACAGATCGCCAGCTCTGTTGTGTAATGCGAGAAAAGGCCTACATGCAGAATTGTCTGTTACATCAGAGATAGACATAGTGGGGTGGTAGGTGGGCAGTTTCCCTGGCAACATCATTCACCTGAAAGTCTAGTCCTCCACTCGTTTTAGCAGTCATGCATGATGTCATTAGGAGACCTAGAAATGGCAGAGTAGTGAAGCCCAGAATAAAATGGGAAGCATTATTTCCATGACTCTAAAATAGAGATTGAGAAATCCAAGCAAACTCACAACACTCTACTCACATTGGCACCTTCTCCTTTATTTCCTATTCTTTTTTTCAAAAACCATGGTGTCACACTAGAGCAGTAGTTCTCAACCTTCCTAATGCTGCGACCCTTTAATACAGTTCCTCATGTTGTGGTGACCCCCAACCATAAAATTATTTTCGTGGCTACTTCATAACTGTAATGTTGCTACTGGTATGAATTGTAATGTAAATATCTGATATGCAGGATGTATTTAGACGACCCCTGTGAAAGGGTCGTTCGACCACAGGTTGAGAACCACTGCACTAGTGTGAATCCCTAAATAGCAAAGATTCCAATGGCAGACAAATACTTCACAATATTTTTAAAATCAATATGCTTTATTCACACACATTGAACATTCTCATTTTTCCCAGCAAAATCTTTGCAGCGTGGGGTGAGGGAGCAAATGATCAGCAATTACTGCAGCAGAATATCATCTCAGTTTAATATTGAAGTTAGCCGAAGCTCAGTTCCATCTTGCTGGGCTGATCATATCAAGGATTTAAAAGTTTGAAAACATGAGACCCCCACCTCTCTTTTTTCTTCCAATTTGGTGACTTTGATATGCCATTTCTTATAAATCAGGGTTGGCAAGCAAGGTCAGGGCTGTTGTCAATTCTGATCTGAATTTGTATTCAAGGAATACCTTAAAAATTGGCAGGCAACTTTACTGGCCATGTAATTAGCAGGTCAAGGTAGTATGTTTTGATTTGTGTGACTTAATAATTTACTACTTTGCAAACAGAGACTAACAATGGGCTCCAAGGCCTTCTGCAGACCTACTTTATTCAACTTTTAGAAGCTTCTCAAGTTTAAGAAAAATATTCTGTGTCCTCAATGGCTACTTTTTGGGAAGGGGAAGTTGGCATTCATGTGTTTTCTGGAAAGGCTGTGTTGAAAGTCATTCGGGGAAGACCGTGGACCACATGGCCTAGACATCGAGGATCTAAGCACAATCTTCCATGTTGTTTCCTTGGTAACTGACAAGCCCAGGGCCAGAAATAACCAGATTTTTCATAGACAGTTTTCCTCTGCTGGCTTGTGTCTGACCCCAAGATGTGATGTGGGCACCAGTCCTGGGCTCTGCCTATCGCATGTCTACATTCCATTTAGTTGAGTGGATGAGTTAGAACACCAGATAGGAGGCAGACTCAGCAGCTTCCAGATCAAAGAATTTGGGGGTTTCTTTGAATTGCCAGGCTTTGCTGGTTATGTGAATTTCTCCCTCCCTCCTACTCCACAAATACAAGCTACTCCACAGGACTCTGGGAAGGCGGATATTCTGTTTTGTGTGGATTGTAAGGAGCCTCCCTTCTCTACAGGACTTTGCAAGCATAAAATTTTTTAGGACAGCATTTGTCTGAATAATGATGGCTTTGTCAGGACTAATCCAAAACTCCTGTGGAGGGAATCGATGGATATGTCATTGTTCAGGACATGGTTCCTGACATCATAAAGTATTACAAAACACAGTCCTTATGCCTAGTGCATGCTGGTCATCAGGTGGCAGTAGGGACACTCCTGGAGCTGGGGTCAGTGCTAGCCATTGGTGAGTTTGATGACTGTGAGTTGTATGGGACAAAAGCACATGGAGGGAATAGTGGGAAATATGGCTGGTAAGTTAGGTTGGGGCCGAGTTTCAGAAGGTCTTGAATGAAGGATTCGAGATTAAGTGCTCAGTTCTGTAGGTAATGGCAGCTTTGGGTGGTTTGATATAAGACACAGTTTCCAACTGGTATTTAAGGAAACCACATGGTCAGGGGGACTATCTCCTTTTGTGCTCACTTTGCATAGAGCCTGGCATATAGTAGAAATATGAAAATTAGGTGAATACATGAGTAAATGAATGAAACTGTGCTGTGCTCTTCTAATCATGAGATGGGGCTGGGGTTTGTGTGGAGGAAACTGGAATGGAATTGCCTGGGACACATACAAGAAGCAGGGGTTGGTGATTGGAAGTGGCAGGGAAGGAAAGGGAGGGACAAGGGAATGAATGAATGAATGAATGGAGTCTAAGGTCAAGAACCAGATTAGGATATTTTATTGTTCCATGTGACAGACATGACGACTTTTGGGAGAAGACCATATTTGGGCTTAGATCTGTGACCTTCAGTTGACGACTCAGTTGGCAGGCTGGCTAGACAGGACTGATGGTCAGGCAGTGACCTCACCTGACTTGAGTTCTCTGAGGGGCGGTATTGGTTGAAGTAAGGAAGTTGCATCTACACAGTTACCTTATATTGCGTTCTTGTGGAACACTCAGCCCTAGCAGGAACAAGATAAATGTGTAAAAGCAATAAGGCCAACGTTGGTTAAAGAGGTGTCCACATATGCATACTCCACAGAGAAGAACATGTAACAAAGGCCCTTCCTCCCCATGGACCGCACAGGCACTATTTTTTCAATACGAGGGGCAGAAAGTCGAATCCAATACACAGGCAATATGAGGGGCAGAAAGTCAAATCCAGTACATCTGACTTTTAATCCCAATGCTCCTATTTTCTGTGCTTTCTGAGAGGCAGTGTAGCCTGGTTATTGAAGGCTTGGACTCCAGAACTGGAAACATATGACGCACATCCCAGATCTATCACTTACTAGCTGTGGGACTTGGGGCAAATTCTTAAACTCTCTGTGCCTCCATTTTCTAATCTGTTAAGTTGAGGTAACAATCTTCAAATGGGGTAGTTTCAAGGCTCCACTGAGTTACTATAAATCAAACAGCTTTGTGCATACTGGTTAGTAGTAGTGTTCCTTTCTATTTAGGAGAATCAACAATTGAGTGATGTTTAACACCTAGACACTCAGTATTTGGATCTGTAAAGATGGAGTTGTAAACCTAAAACAAATCTACTTCCTTCCTTGTGACTTGTGACTCTTCATGTCTCCTTAGACTTTATCATTTGATAATACCTTTTCTTTTTCCCAGACTTACTGCTGAAAGCCAGTATCCAGATGAGATAAATCTCTTGACACGTGCAATATGGACCCTGTCCCTAGTGTGTTAGATTGTTCAGTTCTAACCGACAGAAAGAAAAGATTCAAGCATACATTAAAAAGTGAATTTGGGGCTATGCAGCTGAGAAGCCAGAGGGGGTGTGTGTCATTTCTGCCCCTGGCACAGTAGAGCTGGAGCTCAGATGCTGCTATGGGGGCTCCATCTCCCTTGCTCTCTATTTCCTGCCTGTTTCCCCACTATGTGGACTTCAGATAAACTATACCTTCCTTAGACTGCGTGTTCACCAGTCTGAACTGGCTCTGCTTTAAGCCCACTCCTTGCTCATTCATTTTATCCGGAGTATTGGTGTGCTGTGATTGGCTAGACCTGGGTCATGTGCCCCTTTTGTATCCAGGGACAGGATCTGTAGGCAGAAACAGTCAAAGGAGGGCTTCTGGGCAGCCTGGGAGGATATCTCCTCTAATATACATCATACCCACACAGGCATCTGCAGATGCAGGCTGGGAATGTCCAGCTCCCCATAGCTGGCTACAGAAACCATAGCAACATTGTTCTTTTTGCTCTTCCTGGTTTGGTTTCTTGTCAGTTTAAAAAAAAAAAAGATGCAATATCTTCTAAAATTCAGAGCACCAACAATAGTGAAAGGAACATCAGGTTGTGGTTTGAGCTGGGCCTTGGGGTGGGAGTGTCCCGGCACATTAGAAGAATAGGGCTGGTTGCATGTGCTGGAGGCCACTTTAACTGCCCTCCGCCCTTCCCTCATATGCTGGCTATAGATTGCTCTCCCTAACTCCTGCGGGCACCGTGAGGATCAGCACATTAATGTCCTCAGCTACTTTAATATCCTTATGTCTAAGGGATTAAACACTTCCTAACAAGACGTTCCTTTGCATTCTTTCATGTATAATTCCCAAACAGAGATAGTTCCTGTTTTACCTTTAAGAAATCAAAGCTGTTCTCTCCACACTATTTTTCATTTTCTTCTACTTTTTAAAATGCACCATGCACTTAGGCCATGTGAACGTTGGTGATGTTGCATAACTTCGAGCACTCGGTTCGGGTCACTCAAAGTTCTCTCCAGTTCCATTCTTTGTTCTAGATTTCAGATCTCCTGAGTCTAATGTATTATTCACTATATGATTCTCATGGAACAAGATGCATTATTGACCAGGTTGTGGGATAGCTAAAATTCCAAGCTTTCTTATAAATTGTAAATAGCATGCTGGCCTAGACTGGGTTGCTGAGTCAGGCTTGCACTGACATCATGGTATATGCACTTTGTTCTCTGGATAATGTTTTGTTTCCAATCCTTGCCTATTCTGGCAAGATAAATTTTGATGCTTTCTATATGAATATGGCCCATCGACTCTATCTCTCTGTAATTTACAGACTGTATAGAATCCATTGTATTCTGCAACAGGCATTGTAAACTAAACCAAGGACTGTGTGTGTGTGGTGCCTGGAATTTGTTGGGTTGAACCCAATTTCTGGAAGAGCATGCAAGAGTTTATGCACCACTAGAGGGCAGTCGAGTGATGCATCCCAGAGCTGAGAGTTTGTTGGCACTTTGTATTTCTTGTGGAAAGATTGGTTCTAGAACTTTTTTTTTAAAGCTTGCATTTTTTTGTCCCTGGGCTGTGATGAGGCTAAGATTTGCAGAGATGTTGATGCTCATGCTAATTCCAGTAATACTTTAGGTTTCTGTAGTTAGTCGTGTGCTGGTTTTATCAATAAGCTCGCTGTGGGGAAAGCCCCGATTTGTAGCATTTCTGTGATGTAAATATCCACATCATGGCTGACTGCAAGCTACTGATCTGATGTCACTGTGTGTGGAGTTAGGAAGACATGTGCATGATCAGGACATATAAAGCCCGATGAGCTTTGTCATTTGTCATTCACAGTCTAGACTGTTGGTTTTGTTTTCAGATGTGCATAGCCTGAGTCTTCCCTAATAGTCTAAAAGCCAGAGAAGACCTGCCTGATACTGTTTGTCTCCCCACACCACACCCAGCACAATGCCTTAGACATTTTAACTTTTTTAAAAAATATTTTTTACTGATTTTTTACAGAGAGGAAGGGAGAGGGATAGAGAGTTAGAAACATTGATGAGAGAGAAACATTGATCAGCTGCTTCCTGCACACTCCCTGCTGGGGATGTACCTGCAACCAAGGTACATGCCCTTGACTGGAATCAAACCTGGGACCCTTGAGTCTGCAGGCCAACGCTCTATCCACTGAGCCAAACCAGTTAGGGCGACATTTTAACTTTTTAAATGAGAACTTTTTATTGAAAAATAATGTGCTTACAAAATGTACAAATTATCAATCAAATAATGAATTTTCAGAATTACAGTGTACCCAGCCCCTAAATCAAGAGACAGCATATTACCAGCATCCTAGAAGCCCCCATGTACCTCCTTCAGGCGTTAACATCCTGCTGTCCCAAGTTCTAACTCCAAACATTAGTTTCACGTGTCTTTGAAAATTTCACATAAATGAAGCCATATAGGATGCAGTCCTTTAGGTCTGGCTTCTTTCCATCTTGTTACATGATTCATTCATTTGGTTGCAGATAGCTGTACTTCAATCTCATTGCTCTGAACTATATTCCATTGCATGAATATGCCACAGTTTATTATGTATTCTACTGTGGTTGGTCATTTGAATTGTTTCCAGTTTTGGGATATTAAGAATAGGGCTACTTTGTTTATTCAACTGTGTGTCTCTGATGAATAAAAGCACAGAGTTCTGTTGAGAACAGGCAAAGATAATGGATAGGCAATCTGGTAGGCAGGTGTCATGAAGTTTTAGATCTTAAAGACACCCTGATTTGGTGGACCCGCATGGCTAAATTTCTGTGGGACCACAGTTAGACTGAGGTGGGAGAGGATGGCTTTGTGTGAGAGTAGAGATACCTATCCAGCTGTAAATTTGGAAAGAAAAATCACTAGGCAGCTGAATATGGATGGGGACTGCGGGGATGAGCTGGTGATTGTCCAGGGTGATGACTCCTATCCAGAAAGTCCAAGATGGTGAATGGAAGTTGGTGGAGCATGGCTTTGAGGAGTCTAGCAAGTATCTGGAGATGTAGGTGGATAAAGGACTAGAACGAGGGAAGACATTCATAAACTCAGATAAACATTTATTGCCTGCCTACCACTCGCCAGGCACTATACTGGTGATACAATAGTGATTGAAACATGGTTGTGGATCCAAGGAGCTTATACTCTAGTTACAGAGAGAGATAAGCAGCCAGGTAATACTGTTCAGACAGGTGGTGAGTACTTTGATGAGGGCATTGCAAGGTGCCCTGGGAGAACAGAGGAAGTGGGTGTGATAACCCAGCCCAGGCTGGGTGGGAGGGGGGCAGTGGTAGGGAGTGGGCAGAGAAGGGTTGGGAGGGAAGAGGTCTGCAGGTGACTTCTGCAGGAGATTGTATGTGAGTGCTGACCGAGAGAATGAATGGGATGGGGAAGGTTTTCCAGGCTGAGGGAATGACATGTGCAGGGACCAGCGGTAGAGATGGCACATGATTTGCAGTGTGGCTGGAGCCTAGTGTAGACAGGGGGCATGATTAGAGATGAGATTGGCATGGAAGTTAGAGTCTGACCAGGGAGGGATTTGGTGCTCTATTCTCAAAACCATGGCAAGCTATTAAAAATTTTAAGCAAACTTGGCTGGGTATTCTCTGTGGAACAGGTGGGGCACCTGACATAATCAAGACAAGACCAATTTCCCCCAAAGTAGAATCTTGGCCTTAGAAATCAGGTTGTAGCTCCCTTATGAGAACTGAGATCTGTGATCATTGTTACTGTAATTGTGTGCTGGTAAATGAGCTCTCTGGTAAGCAAGCAGGGGAGGTGGGGAGCTCTGATTATAGTGTTTGCCAATTTCCATGGTGTAAATATTCCAGCTTGCAAAAATCCTGAACATTGAACAACTGGTTCTTGAGAGCCCATAGGAGCCTGCTTCAGCACCACAACTGTGCCACCAGGTTTACCAGGGCACAAAGCTCCTGACATTGTGTTAGAGGTCGCTAACCAGTAGCTCTCAGGCTTCATTGTACATCATCACCTGCCCTTGTTAACAAGCACAGATCCATGGCCACCCCTAGAGCTTATGACTCAGCAGGTCTGGAGTGGGGCCTGAGAGTTGGCATTTCTAACAAGTTACCAGGTGTGGAAATGCTCTGTGAACCGGTGCCTTTAAATCACCACTTCATGCCTATCCCTGGAGATTAGTCCCAGATTCTCATAAAGGGGCCGAGTCTGTAGAAAATCACTCTCCTTTTGTGGAGAAGAGGAAATGAGGCAGGGATCCATGCCAGTCATGGCAGAGAGGACATTAATGGCAGCATCATGATGTAAAAGGAATTAGGATTTGTACTCAGAAGATCTGGTTGAGCACCTTTGCTGGATAAATGTAGGTGTGTTATCCAACCTGAATTTTAGGCGGTTCTCCCACCTCCAGAGCAGCTTCTCTGATAGCATCGATCTCACAGAGTTGTTGTGATGGTCACGTGAAGCAAATTGCCAGCTGGTGTATATTATGACGAACTGTAACCGCAAACGACTATGCAAGTGTCAGCTGTTGTTCGTAGAGATGAGCCCGCGAAGCTGAGCCTCAGAGGTTAAATGATTACACAGCTGGAGGGAGGCTGCTGGCTTTCAGTTTAGAGGCCTTCTTCGTAAATGAATGCTTTTCAGATATTTCCTGTAGCCTTTCTTCAGATGAAACCTTAGGAGGAAGGACAGCACAGAAGTGATGAAGGAGCTGCTCTTACCAACGTAGAAGGGAACACCCTGGAGCCTCGAGCAGTGCCCCAACCTCGAGGTATCTGAATCCAGGCAGAAACCCGAGCCCTCACCTGTGGTTTCCTGGAGGCACCTTCTGCCTGAGGTGGCAGAGGGCAGGTTCTCACTGGGCAGGAACTGGGCAGCTTGAGGGTAAGGTCAGCACCAGTGGGTCTCACACTGGCAACATGCAGACATCACCTGAGGGAGCTTTGAAAAAC
>PVJC01034799.1:0-18603 GCA_004026665.1 Murina feae
AGCGGTGGTGGCGGGAGAATTTTCCACCTCCGCAGCAGCACTAAGGGATGTCTGATTGACGGCTTAGGAACGGGCCTAAGCCGTCAGTTGGACATCCCCTGAGGGCTCTAGGACTATGAGAGGGTGCAGGCTAGGCTGAGGGACCTCCCCACTCCCAGTGCACGAATTTCATGCACCAGGCCTTTTTTGACCATAAAAAGGAATGGAACCCTAGCGGTTTGCCTCTGTGGATAGAGTGTTGGCCTGTGGATGGAATGGTCAATTCTGGTCAAGGGCATGTACCTTGGTTTCAGGCTCCTCCCTGGCCCTGGTTCTAGTCAGGAGGCAATCAATCAATGTGTTTCTCTCACATCGATATTTCTCTCCCTTTCCCTCTCTCTAAAAAATCAATGGAAAAATATCCTTGGTGAGAAAAAAAAAAGGGAATGGGTGCTGGTACATACTAATATACCATGGATGAACCTAGGAAACATTATGTTAAGTGAAAGAAGCCAGTCACAAAAGTCACATGTATGATTCCATTTATATGAAATGCCCAGACAGAAAGTGGATAGTGGTAGTCGAGGGTTGGGGGATGGAAGGAAATGGGGTGACTGCTAATGGATTTGGGGTTTTTTTTTGTAGGGGGTTTGATAAAAATGTTCTGGAATTAGCAGTCTGCACAACTTTCTGACTATATTAGAAACCACTGAATTATACATGTTAAAAGGGTAGATTTCATGTTGTATGAATTATATCAATAAAAAGTAATAAAAAGATTGACTGAACAAATGAATAAATGAACCTAATCTGCTTCTCTTCTAGCCTGTGTGGGCAGTGGGGAGCATGTTGTAATCTTTGGCACAAGGCAGGCTACACGTTAGGGTCAATAAATGGACGTTGAATGAATAATGGGCACCAAGGAACTCTATAGACAGCAGAGAGCACACTGCAGAAGAAATACCACCCCAGAAGTGGAGGGTTTTATGCTCACACTGGTGGATGTAGCCATGACAGCTGCACGGGGGGGTGGAGGACAGTGCACCCAAAAGTTCCCTCTCCTCGCAGACTAAAGCCCTGATTCCAGTCCCAGCTCCACTTCTTACTCACGGTGTAGCCCTTGGTAAGTCCCTTCCCCCCGGTACACTGTTTGAGGAGCTTGGCAGCACCAACTGAACTTGATTCCCTTTCTGTCTGTGCTTCCTCTAACTCTTAAGTTCTCCCTAGAAACAGGGAAGTGACTTGCATTTCAGTACCAGAGGCAGCTTCCCAATTTCCCAAAGATGACGAACAAGTGGAAAAACGCTCATGTACTATCAGTCTAGTCACTGGCCTTAAGCTTGCTCTGCATTCCCTCCCCCTCTTTAAATCTGAGAGATGGTCATCCCTCCCGGCTGGTAAGGCAACATCCCCGCAAGCAACAAGCTGCTGGTCTTCCTAAGTCCTGCTCGCTGTGAGGGCTTGAGGCACGCTACACCCTCTAGTCCCCTCAGCCGGAAGGCAGGGTCCGCAGAGCAAACTGACGACTGCGAGTTCTGAAAGGGCTGCGACAGGCGGCCAGACTCTCGCCCGGCGCTCTAACCTCAGAATCTCATCTTTAAGAAAGGCAGACAACTTGCATCTGTACCAGAAGCAAGACCTGCTCAAAGCAAATGCACTACTTTTAGGGGAGACGTGGGTCCGGAGGAGTTGAAGAGAAGGTCGGCCTCGGCAAAGCCTCCTTCGTCTCTGCGCCCTGAGAGCCGCGCAGTGCGGCAAAAAGCAGGTGCCCCTCGGGCGCTTCTGCCGGTGCGTGATGGGTACTGAACAGGAGGCAGGAGGCGCGTTTCTCCCCGTTAAGTCAGGAAGGAGGACAAGACGAGAGGCCCCTAACTGCCGGCCATAGTCACGCCGAGTCAGCGAAGAGCAGGAGGGCCGAGCGGCACAGGCCGGCCCCCACGCTGGCCTGATGAATATGGGGAGGAAAACAGCAGATGGATGAATGAATGAATGAGTGAATGAATGAATGAGTGAATGAATGAATGAATGAGTGAATGAATGAATGAATGCCCCACTGGCGGCTACCCGCCTGCGTCCGAGCCAGAGAGGGCAGGAGCCGCCGCGCTGGTACCTGCGAAGCCGCTATAGGGAGCCCCCGGCTCGTAATGCCTGCGGCCGGAGGACACGTCGTAGACGCGGCCGAGCAGCGCCAGGTAGAGGCCCGGCTCCCCAGGGCCGCCGCGGTGGCGGGCCAGCTCCCCGCGTGTGAAGAGGCGAAAGCCGGCGCGGGGGCCCCACCAGCCCACCAGCCGCGCTGCCACCGCCGCGGCCGCCGCTGCGGCCAGGCCCAGGAGGAGCCCGCGCCCGCCGGGCCGCAGCATCGACGGCCGCCTCTCCGCCCACAACGGAGATGGCGGAGACGCTGGCCGTGACGTCACCCGCGTCACACTCTCTCCGGTCCGCCCGGCGCGGAGGGGACGCGGAGGACTGAACGGGAGAACGTCCACGTAAAGCTCACTTCCTGGCTTCCACTCTTTCTCGTGCCTTTTCAGGCACTGAGCAGCGAAAGGGCTTGCCCGCTGTCCGCCGCTAACAAAGACAGGGACCGCGGCGGCCAGGGGGCGGCGCAGACGTGATGGCGGCGCCTGCTCGTCACTCGCACTTCCGCCCTTTCCGGACACTGTCCTCAGTGGCTGCCTCACGACAGCGGGTCGAGCCCGCTTGACGGCGCCTTTGCGACAGCAGTTCTCGCTTGACGGCGAGGAAGCCGGAAGCCACCGCTGCCGCCGTCGTCCCCTCCCCGTCCCCGCCCGCCGAGTACTGTCTGAGGTTGACAGGTCGAGGCGGCGGGGCGGCGGCGGCAGCGGCAGCGGCGACAGAGCCGGGTGCCCGAGACGGAGACCCCATGGGGAACGCTCCGAGTCACAGCAGTGAAGACGAAGCGGCAGCCGCCGGGGGCGAGGGCTGGGGCCCGCACCAGGACTGGGCCACGGACCCCGGCATGGCCCCCGGCCCAGGCCCTGCCGCCCCGGCGCTGCCGCCGGCCCCGGCGCTGCTGGAGCCGGCCCGGCTGCGAGAGGCGGCGGCTGCGCTGCGGCCCTCGCCGCCCTGCGAGTCCCTGGTGTCCAGGCACCACGGCGCGCTGCTGCGCTGGCTGGAGGAGCGGCTGGGCCGCGGCGAGGAGTCCGTCACCCTGGAGCAGTTCCGGGAGCTGCTGGAGGCTCGCGGCGCCGGCTGCTCGGGCGAGCAGTTCGAGGAGGTCAGGGCTGCCTGCCGGGGACGGCGGGGCGGGGGGTGGGGGGGCAGGCGGTCGCCCGCCGGGGCGAGAGGAGGTGGGCGGTGGCGTCGGAGAGGCCGGGTGGAGCCCGCAGCGTCCGGGAATGGAGGCAGGGGGTGCCGGGACCTGCGCCGGGTGCTTTCAGCCGGCGCGCACCAGCGGCGGCTGCAGATTGCGTTACCTTTGCGTCGCAATGTGGAAAGCCTAGGCTAGACCTTGCTCTGAAAAACGGCACGAGACCAGATGTCCTCCTCTGCATTGGGCTGTCATGCGGGCGTTTGTGCAGCTGCCGGACGCCGGGTCCCCTGCTCTCTGCAGCTTCCTCATCAGGCTCCAGAATAGCTGAAGGGGCGGGAGGCGTAGCGATCCGGGGAGTGCCGGTGACTACCGCGGTCTTATGTGCCAGGGGGGTTTTGCCTAGCACCTTTGGGATCCCGTGTGGGCGCCTAAGCAATGTGGGAGGAGAGTAACACATTCTAAAAGCCACCCTCGCCGGGCAAAAAACTAGCATTTCCAAGTACACGTTTGATTTTTAGATCTTTGAAGAACCACATTTCAGGCTAATGTAAGCCTTCATCGAGCCCAACACTCACAGGCAGATACCAGATTTCCCGTGAATACTCGTAATTATAGTTTTTGGCATAATTACGAGTGTCACCTCTATTAAATTATTAACTGCAAGTCGATATGGCAACAAAATATTTTCCTTGGAAAGGATCTGAGGAATTATGTGTACTGAACACTTCATTTTAGAGTTAAGATGAGAACTTGGGTTGTTACTCAAAGAGATCTGACCCAGGGTCACCCGGGAAATCATTGGCAAAACTGAGACTGCCACTCATATCTCTTGATTTTTGTTGGTCTTATCTCCACTGCCTCCTTCTTGGGACTCTTGATATAACAAAAGGTGCATAATTTTTGAAAATAAGTAAGCCATGTAGGCTCGTCAGTGAAGTAAGTGAACATAAAACAGTCAATTGACAGCTATTTGTCATGCCATAAAAAAGTCATCCAGAGGCTTGTAAAATATATATTTTTAAAATATATTTTATTGATTTTTTTACAGAGAGGAAGGGAGAGAGATGGAGAGTTAGAAACATCGATGAGAGAGAAACGTCGATCAGCTGCCTCCTGCACACCCCCCACTGGGGATGTTCCGGCATCCAAGGCACATGCCCTTGACTGGAATCGAACCTGGGACCTTTCAGTCCGCAGGCCGACGCTCTATCCACTGAGCCACACCGGCTAGGGCTTGTAAAATATTTTAAGATTGTTTTCCTGTACCTGGCCAGATTCAGATAATATGGTTTGTATGTTTTTTTATGTTTTCCTTTAAAAAAGACCTGTAAGACATCCCAACCCTTGAAATTGGTGGTCATATTAGTGAGCGAGCATTTTATTTTTTATTTTTTTTCAATTACAGATTACATTCAATGTTTCTTTTTTTATGAATATATTTTTATTGATTTCAGAGAGGAAGGGAGAGAGAGAGAGAAACATCAATGATGAGAGAGAATCATTGATTGGCTGCCTCCTGCACACCCCCCACTGGGGATCAAGCCTGCAACCCCGGCATGTGCCCTTGACTGGAATCGAACCTGAGACCCTTTGGTCCATAGGCGGACGCTCTATCCACTGAGCCAAACCAGTCAGGGCTACATTCAGTGTTATATTGTATTAGTTTCAGGTGTACAGCTAGTGGCTAGATAGTCTCATATTTTACAAAGTGTTTTGATATTTCAAGTATCCTCCTGGCATCAATCATAATTATTACAATGTTACTGACTATATTCCCTATGCTATTCTGTAACCACCAGTGTCTATTCTGTAACTACCAATTTGTACTTCTTAATCTCTTCACCTTTTTCACTCAGTCCCCCAACCCACCTTCCCTCTGTTCTCTGTGAGTCTGGTTCAGTTTTGTGTGTTCATTTATTCTGTTCTTTAGGTTTCACAGATAAGCGATATTATATGGTGTCTGTCTTTCTCTAACTTATTTCATTTAGTATAATGCCCTTCAGGTACATCCACGCTGTCACAAATGGTAAGATTTCATTCTTTTTTATGGTCAAGTAATGTTTCATTGTATATAGTATCACAGCTTTTTTTCCACTAGTCTATTGATGGGCACTTGGGTTGCTCCCATACTTGGCTATTTATATCTATGTAATAGAGAAATATGCTAATTAACCAGAAGCCATAACGGGTCGACCCGACAGAAGGAGGTTGCATGCGCAGTGTAGGGGGCAGGGTGGCAGGTCCTCCGCATGCCTGGGGAGGGCCTGATCAGCAGCGGCCACAGGTGCTTCAAGGGCTGGAGAAGAAGGCAGGGCTGGACTGGCCACTCGAGGTTGGGTGGCGCCACGTGATTTGAAATCGCGCACTGGGCTCCTAGTTATAAATAATGCTGCAGTTGAACATAGGGTTGCATATATTCTTTCAAATCAGTGTTTTGGATTTTTTCGGTTATATACCCCAAAGTGCAATTGCTGGAACATAAGGTAGTTTCATTTTTTTTCTTTTTTTAAATATATTTTATTTTGTTTTGTTTTGTTTTGTTTTTTACAGAGAGGAAGGGAGAGGGATAGAGAGTTAGAAACATTGATGAGAGAGAAACATTGATCAGCTGCCTCGTGCACACTCCCCACTGGGGATGTGCCCACAACCAAGGTACATGCCCTTGACCGGAATCGAACCTGGGACTCTTCAATCCACAGGCCGATGCTCTATCCACTGAGCCAAACCAGTTAGGGCCATTTTTTTTCTTTTTTGAAGGCAGTTTCATTTTTAATTTTTTAAAAATATATTTTTTTATTGATTTCAGAGAGGAAGGAAGAGGGAGAGAGAAAGAGACATCAATGATGAGAGGGAATCATTGATCCGCTGCCTCCTGCAGGCCCCTTACTGGGGATTAAGTCCGCAACCCGGGCATATGCCCTTGACCGGAATCGAACCTGGGATCCTTCAGTCTGCAGACTGACGCTCTATCCACTGAGCCAAACTGGCTAGGGCTCATTTTTAATTTTTTGAGGAACCTCTGTACTGTTTTCCATAGTGGCTGCATCAATCTGCATTCCCACCAACAGTGCACAAGGGTTCCCTTTTCTCCGCATCCTTGCCAACACTTGTTATTTGTTGATTCATTGATGATAGCCATTCTGACAGGTGTGGAGAGATACCTCATTGTGGTTTTAATTTGCATCTCTCTGATGATTAGTGTCATTGAGCATCTTTTCACATATCTGTTGTCCACCTGTATGTCCTCTTTGGAGAAGTGTCTCTTCAGGTCCTCTGCCCATTTATTAATGGGGGTGTTTGTTTTGACATCGAGTTGTAGGAGTTTGTTATAAATTTTGGATATATATATATCTCAGATATAACTGATACGGTATGTATGTATACCTTCTCAGATATATTATTGTTGAACATCTTCTCCCATTCAGTAGGTTATCTTTTGGTTGCTGGTTTCCTGTATTGTGTGAAAACTTTTTAGTTTGATGTAGTCCCATTCATTTATTTTTTCTTTTGTTTCCCTTGTTTGAGGGAATACATTAGAAAAAAATATTGGTAAGAGAAATGCGTGAGTTTACTTTTGAGCTCTCTACTTTGTTCTATTAATCTATGTGTCTGTTTTTATGCTAGTACCAGGATGTTTGATTACTATAACCTTGTAATATAGTTTGACATCAGATAGCATGATACTTTCAACTTTGTTCTTCTTTCTCAAAATTACTGTTCCATTTTTTTTTTTAATTCTAAGAATATCCATGATACTTTCCACTCTAGTCCTAGGTACATTATAAGAAAGCAAAGCTGTTCAAGAAAGAGCTTTGTGGATCCGTTGAAGGGGTTGACACATTTCAGAATTGCCCAAGAGAGAGAGTAGAGAAATTGTGAGATTGTTAGACAGGAATAGAACTACAGGTGAATTTTATAGGAGTCCTGTAATGTAAGGCCAGGAAGTACTCAAGGTGTGGTCCAGAAATTATGCAAGGGCTATGACATTATTCATTTGTTTATTGAACAAATATTTGTTGGGCATATACTGTGCCAAACACTTTGATGACAGTGGGCAAAGCAGATACTTGTTCTTACAGAGTTTGTAATACTGAAAGAGATTCACATTAACCCAGCAATTATAAGCATGGTGAGTATTATTCAAGGGAAGGTGTAAGGGAAAAATAGCAAGAATATTTAACCTCATCTAGGGAGTCAAGGAAGACTTACTAGTATCTGAGAGAGTAACATTTCCACTCAGATTTGAAGGATAAAAGCAGACAGGGTGCAGAAGGTGTTAGCAGGGTTCCAGGCAGAGGGAATCACATGTATGACTCCAGAATCCAGAGAATGGAGAATATGGCAGAATGGTATAATATATGAGGGTTAGGAAAAACTGCTTCAAGGGACTGAAAACCCAGTGCAACAGTGGTTTAAACAGTAAAGAAGTTTCTTATATAAAGGTCCAGGTTTGAGTGTTTCACAGCTATCAGGGACCTGGCTCTATCCATCTTGTTATGCTCTCATCCTCCACAGACACTTTCTACCTAGTGATCCAAATGACTCCTTCAGCTTTTAGTTTTCACATTCCAACCAGCAGGAAAGGGAAAGAAAGGGCCACACTTCCTTTCGTAAGGGCATGGCTCATATCCCATTGACCCAAATCCAGCCACATAGCTGCAAGGGAGGCTGGAAAAGATCCTTATTCCTTTCCCACATATTCAGCTAAACCTCAGAATTTAATTACTGAGGAAGAAAATATATATTGGGTTATAATTAGCAGTTTTTTATTCATGTGTCTAGATCATAGAATGCAGCAGGAGGAGAACAAGGTTAGAGAAGTAGGCAGGTACCAGATTGTGGGAGTTCTTTGCACCCTCTGTTAAATAGGAGTTTGGAAATAAGGGAGTTGTAAATAAAGTGTCATGCTGGTGACAACCAAGATGGCAGCATAGGTAAACACCTGAACTTGCTGGCACACACAACCACATTAAAACTACAACTAAAAGACAAAATGAATATCATCCAGAACCACAGGAAGACTGGCTGAGTGGAAATTCTACAACTAGAAGGAAAGAGAAAAGCACAAGGAGTCCAGTAGGAGGTGCAGCGGTGTGGAAGTGTGGAGGTATGGAGACGCTCGAGAAAGGGGCTGGCAGCTGGGTATGCTGTTGTCTTTTTCAATCAGGAGGGAGATATAAGTTTCTGACTGCTCTGAACTCCAGTTCCGGGTGAGAATTTGGGGACCCAGACTCATATGAAGAGAAACTGAACTGTCTGTCATCGGGCTGGAACATGAGGGTGGCTTTCTCACAGAAGTGCTTGCAGCGTTCATTGTTCTTGCAGAGGCTATGGGACACAGACACCAGGATGCTCCAAGGCAGAGCAGACTGGCAGTCCTTGCCATTTGCTCTGCCCTGGTGACTCCCTGACTCTCCGCCCCACCCAATTTACAACCCCACCCAAGCTGTGCAGAGGCTTTTGCATATGAATGGCCTGGCCTTTCTCTGCCTAAAAACCTGTCAAACTGCAGGTGGGTCAGAAAATCCCAGAGCTCCCAAAAGAAGGCCTAAGGCTTGTCAGCAGCCTGCATTGTTTCACAGCTGCTCCTCATCTGGGCACCTCCAAACCCCAAACAAAGAGGAGGAATCTGCAGATCTCTCTATAGCTCCTGCTGGGTGGCCTTAGGCAGTGGCTGACTTTGCACCTCCTTGGAGATCCACTGAGCCAGTTACCCAGTGGTCAGAGTGAGACCATCCAGATTATAACTCTTCACATCCATAAGAGACACACTCAGGGGGAAGACTCAGTGAACGCCAAAGCCCCACTGAAGCAAGTCCTGCCCCATAATGGTGTCTCCGGCACAGCAGTTCTCCCATCATAGACACAACTGGTCCTCACAGCCAATTGGCCTTGAGGTCAATTCCTCCCAGTGATACCAACAGCATTCAAGACTTAACTACAACAAGACTGTGCACACAGCCCACAAAGGGGTGCACCAAGAATGTCCACCTCAGGTAACTGGGCCCTATAGGACACATAGCACATAAAGCCACTCTGTGAACACAGGGAAGCAGCCAAAATGTGGAGACAAAGAAATAGGTCACAAGTGAAATAAATGGAGGAAAGCAAACTACTGGATATAGAGTTCAAAACCAGGATTATAAGGTTACTCAAGAATCTTCTAGAAACCTCCAAGAAATATAGTGAGACCCTCAAGGATGTGAAAAAGGACCAGTTAGAAATTAAGCATACACTGACTGAAATAAAGAATATTATACAGAGACCCAACAGCAGACTAGAGGATCCCAAGAATCAAGTCAAAGATTTGAAAAATGAAGAAGCAAAAAACACCCAACCGGAAAAGCAAAAAGAAAGAAGAATCTAAAAATATGTAGACAGTGCAAGGAGCCTCTGGAACAACTTCAAGCATACCAACATCAGAATTATAGAGGTGCCAGAAGAAGAGAAAGAGCAAGATATTGAAAACCTATTTGAAGAAATAATGACGGAAATCTTCCCCCACCTGGTGAAAGAAATAGACTTACAAGTCCAGGAAGTGCAGAGAACCCCAAACAAAAGGAATCCAAAGAGGACCACATCAAGACACATCATAATTAAAATGCCAAGGGCAAAAGACAGAGAATATTAAAAGCAGCAAGAGAAAAACAGTTACCTACAAGGGAGCACCCATATGACTGTCAGCTGATTTCTCAACAGAAACCATGCAGGCCAGAAGGGAGTGGCAAGAAATATTTAAAGTGATGAATAGCAAGAAGCTACAACCAAGATTACATTACCCAGCAAAGCTATCATGTAGAATTGATGGTCAGATAAAGAGCTTCACAGATAAGAAAAAGCTAAAGGAGTTCATCACCGCCAAACCAGTATTATATGAAATGCTGAAGGGCATTCTTTAAGAAGAGGAAGAAGAAAAAGATAAAGATAAAAATTATGAATAACAAAGTGACAACAAATACATATCAACAAGTGAATCTAAATATCAAGTGAATAAGAAATCTGACAATAGACTGGTGAATAGAATAGAATCAGGGGCATAGAAAGGGAGTGGACTGACAGTTCTTGTGGGGAAGGGGTGTGGGAAGAGACTGGACAAAAATTGTATACCTGTAGATGAGGACAGGGGTGAGGGTAGGAGCGGGGGACCGGGTGGAGGGGAGCTATGGGGGGGGGGGAAAAGGAACAACTGTAATAATCTGAACAACAAAGATTTATTAAAGGGAGGGAGGGAGGAAGGGAGAGCCATGTTAGTTGTGGGTGCCTTGTGGGAGAACCAGAGTGGGGTCAGAGTGGACCCAAGCAGATCAGTTAGGAGGCAATTATGGCAGATTTGGGTGGGAGAGTTGGGGCCTGGGTTGTTACTATAATTTCATGCCTCTCAACTGGTTAGTACTAGTTATTTGAAGAGAGTGGTTCTGACTCAAAGTGAAGGCGTAGCCAAAGTTTATACACCTAATGACTGGCCAGGTGGCTCAGCCAGTCGGAGCATCATCTCCATACACTAAAAGGTTGCGGGTTCGATTCCCAGTCAGGACACATACTTAAGTTGCAAGTTCAATTCCTGGTTGGGGTGCAACCGATATTGATGTCTCTCTCTTTCTCTCTCTTCCTCCCTCCCTCCCTTCCTCTCTTTCTAAAAGCAATAAAACATAGCTTCCAGTGAGGATTAAAATTAATAATAATACCTAGTGATTGGGATCATCTCACTGGTTGTCCTGTCTATAAGTAAGGGATTATTATATTAGTAATATAAAAATAAGTAAATATTACCCATTCATTTGATTCTCTGCTTTAAAAACAAGTCTTGTCTTTTGACTTAATTAAGTACACATTTCTGTGTCTGAGTTAATTCCACATGTAAGCTTCTGAAAATGTATTGTGATATTCTAATAAAAGTTTAAGGATTTTTGTGAAATAATAAAATATCTTTATAGTAGAAACTAAAATGATAAATTATTTCTCTTCATTCAATTTATGAGAGCTAGCACCATAGAGCAGGTTATCATTGATGTACATTATTTACTATTAAATAGTTAAAAGTTTCTAAGGTTTACATGTTGGTGTTTTTTCTTGGCTACTGATTTGCATTGATCTCCATGTCCACACAGCTGTCTTGCCTTCACGTTTCTGACCATAATTGCTGAAGGTGATGTTCTAAAGGAGTTGCTCTATGGCCCAGAGTCTGAAATGTTATCAGTTTATAGTGCAACACACCTTTCTTTTTTTATGGTGGGTGTGGTCCGTGGAGAAATACTCTGGTTTGCTCACAGGAAGCAATATTTAATTGAATCCTATATAGAAGAGAAGTAGAGTTAAAATTAAATTCTTATTTGACATCAGAGATTAGAGATTAGATATTTGTGCTCTTAATATTATATGCTTCCAGAAAATCATGTAGAGCAGAAAAAAGTGCTCAACATAGGCTGATAGCAGATGGCTTTAAGGTAGGAATTTAATATGAATAGGTCTTATTTTATTAGTTTGTCATATTAGTTTTGGTGCCTACTTTGTGAAATTAATTGGATTGTAAACGCTGATGGAAGGACCATTTTTATTCATGTATTTATTGTCTTAGCACAGTCCTGGTGCATAGCCAGTACTCAGTAAGTGTTTCCACTCCTAGTGCCCTCACTTTCATTTAAGAGATTGAATATGGTGCAGTCTTCATTCTCCAAACTTGTATTTTATATTCAATCTGTAACCTTTTAATAATAAGATATTTCTTGCCCTGGCTGGTGTTGCTCAGTGGTTGGAGTGTAGGCCCACAAACGGATGGGTTGCAGGTTCAGTTCCTCACCCCAGTCAGGGGGCCTGCAAGAGGCAACGAATCGATGTGTCTCTCCTCTCTCTTTTCCTCTCTCTTCCTCCTTCTTCCTCCCTCTTCCTATTGCCTTCTCTTTCTCTCTCCCTCCCTTTCACTCTCTCTAAAAATCAATGGAAAAAATATTCTTAGGTTAGGATTAACAATAGTAATAATAAAACAAAGAGGTTGGCTGCATAGCCCAGTGATTGAGCATCAACTTATAAATCAGGAGGTCACAATTTGATTCCCGGTCAGGGCACATGCCCGGTTGCAGGCTCGATCCCCAGTGTGGGGTGTGCAGGAGGCAGTCAGTCAGTGATCCTATCTCATCTTTGATGTTTCTCTCTCTCCCTTTCCCTTCCTCTCTGAAATCAATAAAAATATATTTAAAAAAAGATATTTCTTTTTTTAAAAAATATATTTTATTGATTTTTTTTTTTTTTTTTTTTTTTTTTTACAGAGAGGAAGAGAGAGGGATAGAGAGAAACATCGATAAGAGAGAAACATCGATCAGCTGCCTCCTGCACACTCCCTACTGGGTATGTGCCCGCAACCAAAGTACATGCCCTAGATCGGAATCGAACCTGGGACCCTTGAGTCCGCAGGCCGACGCTCTACCCACTGAGCCAAACCAGTTAGGGCTAAAAAAGATATTTCTTAATGTTGGAGGAAGCAGTTAGATATTAGTGAAAATTTTAAAAGGCTCTTAAGTCACTATTGGATTTAGAGGAAATTTGGAAAACAATACTATTTGGTGTTACTATGTTGGAAGTATTAATCAACTAATTTAAAAGGGCTCTGGGCCCCAGAACCATCTACTCTAATAAAAGAGTAATATGCAAATTAACCATCACTCCGAGACACCTAAGCCACACCCGCCAGTCAAGTCATGCCCACCAGCCAATCAGAGCGGATGTATGCAAATTAGCTCATCAAAGATGGTGGTTAATTTGCATACACAGGAGAGTGAAGACTAAAGACAGCGTAGAAGGAAGCCAAGTGCTGCAGAAGGGAGCCAAGCGGTCGAGAAGGGAACAGAGCCGAGGCAGCGGAGATGGTGAAGAAGGGAGGGAGAAGGGGGTGTTCAGGGGGGAGCTGAAGCAGCAGAGACAGGAGTTGAGGTGGCAGAGATGGGAGTTTAGGCGGCAGAGACGGGAGGGAGCCGAGGTGGCAGACGGGAGCCGAGGTGGGCTTTGCTCCCTTCTCTGCTTCACTCTGGCTCAGGAAGCCCTATTCTTGCAGGAATCTTCCTGCAACAGGCTACTAGTACAAATATAATACAGTTGTAGTTATCTACCCCTTCAAGACGTGTGTGAGAGACGTGTATATGCACCATAAAGATGAAGCAGGCTGCAAGCATTGCTTATCCTCAGCTCGCAGCCCACGGGGGCTCCCCTACTTCCTGGGGATCCTCTGGATGAGGGGGAACCCACAGGCTGGCCTGTTCCCCTGTCTGACCTTATCTATCTCTGTCTCCTGCCCAAGTCCTGTGCTCTTAGGCAGTGGGATACCTTCCTTGTCCTGTGTGTGGACCTTGCTTTTCTCAGTTCTTCAAGGTTCCCTGTCTTGGTACTGTCACCTGAGCAGAGCCAAGCCTTTGTCATGGCGCATTCTCATGGCGCGATTCAGAAGGCTTCTGTATAATGGTGTTTCAGGCCCACCCTTTAGGCTTTTTGTTTTCTCTTCTGTGCAGGTCACTTGGCACTTAGAGCAAGCACACTGTCTGGTCCTGTTCTGCAGTGAGGCTGTGAGCCCTCCCCCCAGCCAGTAGCCTATAGTACTTCAGTACACAGGAAGTCTTCAGTGAGTGATGGCCATTACGGGTGATGCGGCAGTTTAGAAGAGGAAGATCTTAGGTGATTTTGGCTCTGAGTGCTTTGCTGTGAGGAGGAGGATGGTATTGGCTTCTTGTGGAGCAATTCATGATCCAAGAGAGCTTGTGGAGGAAAGGTCATACCTCTCTTTTGCCTTTTGTTGATTTCCAAAATGCCACTTCATCATGTTCTGTCTTGCTTTAGAAGCATCAGTGTCAAATGTTAGTCTAACATTTAAGTCTTTCCACTCTTATACCCCAGTACTCTTTAAGCATCTGTGTCCATTCACTGCTTCCCATATATGTGAGTCTTTTGTTCTTTGTTCTCTTTCTCTTCCCTTTTGTCCATCCTAAGCCCTTTCCACTTTTAAGAACTATAGAGAAGACCTGACCAAATAGCTCAGTTGTTTAGAGCATCATCCCTATATACCAAGGTTGTGGGTTCGATCATGGTCAGTAAACATACAAGAATCAACCAATGAATGCATAGATAAGCGGAACAACAAAAATCGATGTCACTTTCTGTGTGTCTCTGTTTTTCTCAAATAAATAAATAATTAGCCCTAGCTGGTTTGGCTCAGTGGATAGAGCATCAGCCTGCGGATTGAACAGTCCCGGGTTCAATTCTGGTCAAGGGCACATGTCTGAATTGCAGGCTCGATCCCCAGTAGGGGGCATGCAGGAGGCAGCCAATCAGTGGTTCTCTCTCATCATTAATGTTTCTATCTCTCTCTACCTTTCCTTTCCTCTCTGAAATAAATAAAAATATATGAATCTTATTTAATAAAAGAGTAATGTGCAAATTAGGCATCACTCTGTGACAAAGATGGCTTCCCCCATGGCCACAAGGTGGTGGTGCCCATAGCTACAAGATGGCCGTCCCCATAGCCACAAGATGGCAGCCTAAATAGCCACAAGATGGAGGCACCCAAAGCCACATCCTATCTAATAAAAGAATAATATGCAAATTAGGCATCACTCCATCACAAAGATGGCCACTCCCATGGACACAAGATGGCAGCACCCAGTCCAGCTCAGCCCCGCCTGAAGTGGTCAGGCTGTTAGCCAGGCAGATGGTGTGGAAGGCTGGGGGTCCCCTGCCCAGGCCAGAGGCCTTCGCCAGAGGCCTCAGGCATGGGCAGAGGTGGAGCCGGTGATCGGAGGGGGTATGAGGGTGCCCTACCCAGGCATAAGGCCTGGGCCAGAGGCCTCAGGACTAGGCAGGGGCGAGGCCGGAGATCGCAGGGGCCTGGGTTCCGCAGAGCCAGTGATTGGAGGGGCAGGGGCGGAGCCTGCGATCCCAGGCGTCTGGGCACCGGTGGAGCTGGCAAAGCAGGGGTCTGGTAGTCTCCTGCCCAGGCCTGCAGCCTTGGCCACAGGCTGCCAGTGGGGCAAGGGCAGAGCCGGCGATGGTAGGAGGCAGGATCAGAGCCGGTGATCGCAGAGGCCTGGGCTCTGTGAAGCCAGCGATCCCAAGAGGTTTTGGGTCTTCTGCCCAGGCCAGCAGCCTTGTCCAGAGGCTACAGGCCTGGGCAAGGGTGGAGCTGGGATTGGAGGGGCAGGTGTGGAGCCGGTGATCAGAGTGAACTACAGAGGAAATACCTTTCTTACCGCTCATTGGCTAAGCTCCCTGTATGCCACTGGTAATATTCTTAGTAACTTGGGTAATAAGAATCCCTAAAGGTAATCTAGGGTTTTTTCACCACACTCCTGGAGAAAATAAATGAAGGTCCACTGCTGGAGGGCTAAGAAATGTCATATCCTGCCCTAGCTGGTTTGGCTCAGTGCATAATGCCTCAACCTGCTGACTGCAGGGTCTAGGTTCAATTCTGACCAAGGACGTGTACCTAGGTTGCAGGCTCCTCCCTGGCCAGGGCCCAGGTCAGGCATATGCAGGAGGCAACCAATCAAAGTGTTCCTCTCACTTTGATGTTTCTCTCTGTTTTTCCCTTCTCTTCCACATTCTCTAAAAATCAATGGAAACATATACTCAGGTGAGGATAAAAAAAAGATAAAAAGAAATATCATATCCTATGAAAGACACATCTTGAAAATGCCTAAAGAAAGTTGAGATTTCTTCATGGTGAAGGGACTGGAGTCCATGTTGATGAAAACACCTTGGTGGCTGTGGTGAGTGGCAGTGGCTGTAGCAGCAGGGTGATGGGGCTGGTGGTTTCCCCTGATTAGCCTGGTCGCCTCCCACAAAGGGAGGCCAAACTTCGGCCTAGGCCCACTCCCCAAGGGGATCAGGAAGCGGGCCTAAGCCATCAGTAGGACACCCTCTGAGGACTCCCAATATGTGAGAGGGGGAAGGCTGGGCTGAGGAAACACCCTCGCCCATGCACGAGTTTCGTGCACTGGGCCCCTAGTAAATAAATAAATAAGCAAACAAACAAATAAGCTAAAACACTGTTTTAAAAAAAGGACAACAGAGAAAGCATTTAATAGTAGAATGGAGTTTGGAAAAGGCTTCAACAAACCAAAGCTTGAGAGGCTGGAAGAATTTTCCAGGCAAAGGAGGAAAGGTACAGCATGTGCTGTACCTTCTTAGGTGAGAGAGAACATGGTAAATTGGGGGGATGATACTTGTTTGGCACCTGGTCTGGAATCTGAGTTGGCTGGGACCTTAGTAACCATTGCATGCAACCTGTCTCCCTTCCTTCCCCCATAAACGGATTCCCTTCTCTAATACCCTGGACACCTGTAATTAGCCTGTTAATGGTTATTGGCAAGTTTGCTGCTTTATAAGCCTCCCTATTCTACTGTTCTTTAGACTGAACTGGAGAATTGGGCCCTGGAGCCAGCCTGCTTGTGGACAAATCCTAGTTCCACCCTCAGGCCATGTGACCTTTATTGACTTACATGACCACTTTGTGTTTCAGTTGCCTCACCTATAAAACGAGCATAATAATACTATCTACCTTACCTAGCTAATATGAGGATTATGAATTAGTTCATGTGAAGCACCTAGAACAGTGCCTGGCACATGCTTAATGCTCAGTAAATATTGCTGTGAGTAGTGTTATTTTTCTCTATTGCTGTTTTACACTAGATTGTTTACTCCTCCTATGTGAGAGTCCTTGTGCTATTTCACTTAGACATGGGATGTGAGACAGTCTTACAGATGAGTGAACTAGGCCTTCAATGGATAGTGGTCCTCACAGTCAATAAGTAGCAGAACTGGGACCAGATCCAGGTCTTTGGACTTCTGATGGAGTGTATTTCTTCCAAGTTGAACTAGTTTGCAGCCTATGCCCACTGCATAGGCTGGGTACACTATTGGTCTGGGTACACAGTTCTGGTCTGCGATGATTTTGGCACATTCTCATGTATGTCCCATTGTCTTTTGTTTTTTTCTTTTTCAAATGAATGATGTGATGTTTTAATAAATGTGTTTAGTCATGTAACCAACACCTCAATAAAGATGTAGAACATTTCCATCACCCCAAAAAAGCTTCTTCATGCTACTTTGCAGTTCCTTTCCCCCCTCCTCGCCCCACCCCCCAGCCCGGCAACCACTAATCTTTTTGTCGCTGTGGTTTGTTTTTTAAATTTTTTAAAGTATTACAGATAGTAGTACATATGTCTCCTTTTTTGTTTTGTCCTCATTGACCTTCCCCTGGCCTCCCCTACCCCCGGCACATGCCCTTACCCCCTCCCCCCCCAACCCCAGTGTCTTGTACCATGATCTTGATCTCAGTAGTGGTCAAGAAGGTTCAATAGGAACGGCCTGTGCCGTATCTCATGCTGCCCTTAGACCAAGGCAAATGGATGCAAATCTGCAGTCAGCCAGCCCAGTCTTCCATCTCTTCTCTACAGAGCAATAATGGCCTTCTATCTAGATTGTAACAACAGCTCTTTGCAGTTTACTAGGCATAATCTTCTTTGCTAAGCTTTGGATCCTCACAATAAGCTATGAAGAAAGGTTGGGTAGAAAGAGGAATTGAGATTTAGAGAGGCCCAGAGTCTTGTCCCAGGTCTTAGAGTAAGCAGTAAATCTGATATCATACTTTAATCCAAATTTCCTCTTAGTCTGACTGTGTGTATATTCTTTATGAGTTTTTTTTAATATGTATTTTATTGATTTTTTTACAGAGAGGAAGGGAGAGGGATAGAGAGTTAGAAACATCCATGAGAGAGAAACATCAATCAGCTGCCTCCCGCACACCTCCCACTGGGGATGTGCCCACAACCAAGGTACATGCACTGAACTGGAATCGAACCTGGAACCTTTCAGTCTGTAGGCCAATGCTCTACCCTCTGAGCAAAACTGGCTAGGGCTTCTTTTGAGTTTTTAGATTTAGGTTCTATCCCTTTTAGGTTTAGCTTCTACCATTTTATTCCCAGTGTAGACTATGAGACTTTAGTTGTCTTTTACCTTCCTGTCCTTATCTATACCTGCACATCTCTTGTCCTCCCTTGTTTCAGTTTTTTTAGATCACTCTTGATATTTTCATTATTATATAAATTTTACTCATAGCTTGGCTGTGTAGTATTCCATGATTACTTTTCCTTTATTACATATCTTATTTTCTTTGGAGTTAACCATTAAATTGGTACTTTCCTTTTACTTAATATTTTTGTCTTTTATCATTAATTTAATCCCAGATTTTCTGTCTAAATCTCTTCTCACACAAACATTAAATATGTTCAGTTACGTGGATATTCTATCAGTTCATGTTCTCAAAGTCTGTTTCCCAGTTCCTTCTGATGTGCTTCAGTCTCCTGGCAAAC
>PVJC01034800.1:0-18616 GCA_004026665.1 Murina feae
AGGGCAAGAGTCTGAGAGATCAACATAGAGGGGGTGCCTGCTCCAAGCCTCCACGGTGTGCCTGGGGGCAGGCCCCCGGCAGGTAGACACACACAGGAGGACTGCTCCGAGCCTCTGATGGGGCTGGGGGCAGGTCCCCAGTGATGACACACACACACACACACACACACACACAAAAGGCGCCTGGCAGACTGGGGCCATCATAGGACATCCACTGAGGGGTCCCAGTCTGTGAGAGGGCACAGGTCGGGCTGAGGGACTCCCTCCACCCCGAGTGCACAAATTTTTGTGCACCGGGCCCCTAGTTTAAAAATAAATAAATAAAAATATTGTCCTTCACTTGACAATCTGTATATATAAAAGCCTAAGCAACCAAACGACCAGTCACTATGATATGCACTGACCACCAGGAGTCAATGCAGGAGCTGCCCCCTGATGATCAGTGCACTCCACAGCCAACCTCTTACAGATCCTGATCCCAATGGCACCAATGGGGGCAGCTGCCAACCTCCTGGGCTCCAATCAGCCCCGATTACTGGCCAGGCCAAAGGACCCCAGCCGAGTATGATTTCGTGCACCAGGCCTCTAGTAAATAATATTGGAGCTAGGTATGAAAACAAATAAGTAAGTATATGCCTTCAATATTTTTCTTTTTAATATCTTTAAAAATATTTACTTCAGAGAGGAAGGGAGAGGTAGAGAGACGGAAACATCAATGATGAGAGAGAATCATTGATCGGCTGTCTCCCGCATGCTCCCCAATAGAAATCTAGCTGCAACGCGGGCATGTGCCCCTAACTGGAATTGAACCTGGGACCCTTAAGTCCTCAGGCAGATGCTCTATCCACTAAGCCAAACCAGTCAGGACATCAGTATTCTTAATTGTATTTGTTTTTCAGTCTCTGTAACAGAGAATGCTAGTTGAGAATATTCACTTTCCGCTTCTTCTTTAATAATAGAGCATATGATATCAAGCAGGGCCTAAACCCTCAGATTTTCCAGCCTCCTTTTCAACTGGCTTGGTCATGTGACTAATTCTGGTCTTGGGATATATGAACAGACACAATGTTTCAACTTCTGGAAAATGAATCCAGAAAAAAGGAGGCCCCCCTCTTCCTTATCCTGTTACCCTGAAAGTAATGGATTGACTGGAGGTGGAACATGAGATCACTAGATGATGATGAGAATGGAGGCCACACACAATGGAATTGGAAAACCTTTTTTTGTTGCTGAAGAACCAGACCAAGAAATTACTGATTCACCATTCAGTATTTCTGGCCAGCATACACAAATATGTTTAAATTATTTTAAAATGAGGCAAAACAGAGAGACAACCAAGATGGTCGCATAGGTAAATACCTGAATTTGCTGCCACGCACAACCACGTTAAAACTACAACTAAAAGACAAAATGAATATCATCCAGAACCACGGAAAGGCTGGCTGAGTGGAAATTCTACAACTAGAAGGAAAGAGAAAAGCGCATTGAGTCTGGTAGGAGGTGTAGAGGTGTGAAATTGCGGAGGTACGGAGGCGCGTGAAAGGGGCTGGGAGCTCGCTACACTGTTGTCTTTTTCAATCGGGAGGGAGCTATAAGCTCCCGACTGCTCTGAACTCCAGTTCTGGGTGAGAATTTGGGGACCCAGACTCATACAGAGAGAAACGGGATTGTCTGGCATCGGGCCAGAATGTAAGGGTGGCTTTCTTGCAGAGTGTTTCCAGCGTTAATTGTTCCTACATAGGGCCATGGGACACAGACCCCGGGACTACTCCGAGGAAGAGCAGACTGGCAGCCATTGCTGCTTGCTCCACCCTGATGATTCCCTGAGACTCCGCCCCAACCAATTTACAATCCCACCCAAGCAGTGCACAGTGGCTTTTGCATATGCATGGCCTGGACTTTCTCCGCCTAAAAACCTGGGCAGACTCAGTGAGTGCCAAAGTCCCACATGTACTAACATCTCACATGTACTAACTTCTCACATGTACTAACATCTCACATTACTAACTTCTGAGACTGATTATATTGTAGATACACTGGTCTTCACAGCCAATTGGCCTGGAGGTCAATTCCTCCCAGTGATACCAACAACAATCAAGGCTTAACTACAACAAGACTGTGCACACAGCCCACAAAGGGGTGCACCAAGAGTGTCAAACTCAGGTAATTAGGAAGGCTGAGCCACTGGGCCCTACAGGACACCTAGCACACAAAACCACTCTATCAACTCAGAGAAGCAGCCAAAATGCAGAGACAAAGAAACAAGTCACAAATGAAAGAAATGGAGGAAAGCAAACTACTGGATATAGCGTTCAAAACCATGGTTATAAGATTACTCAAGAATCTTCTAGAAACCTCCGAGAAATACAGTGAGATGCTCGAGGATATGAAAAAGGACCAATTAGAAATTAAGCATACACTGACTGAAATAAAGAATAATATACAGAGATACAACAGTAGACTAGAGAATCCCAAGAAACAAGTCAAAGATTTGATATACGAAGAAGCAAAAAAACACCCAACTGGAAAAGCAAAGGAAAAAAGAATCCAAAAAAATGAAGATAGTGTAAGGAGCCTCTGGGACAAGTTCAAACGTACCAACATCAGAATTATAGGGGTGACAGAAGAAGAGAGAGAGCAAGATACTGAAAGCCTATTTGAAGAAATAATGACAGAAAACTTGCCCTTCCTGGTGAAAGAAATAGACTTAAAAGTCCAGAAAGCACAGAGAATCCCAAACAAAAGCAATCCAAAGAGGACCACACCAAGACACATCATAATTAAAATGCCAAGGGCAAAAGACAAAGAGAGATTCTTAAAAGCAGCAAGAGAAAAAGTTAGTTGCCTACAAGGGAGTACCCATATGACTGTCAGCTGATTTCTTAACAGAAACTTTGCAGGCCAGAAGGGAGTGGCAAGAAATATTCAAAGTGATGAACAGCAAGAACCTACAACCAAGATTACTCTACCCAGCAAAGCTATCATTCAGAATTGAAGGGCAGATAAAGAGCTTCACAGACAAGAAAAAGCTAAAGGAGTTCATCACTGCCAAACCAGTATTATATGAAATGCTGAAGGGTATCCTTTAAGAAGGGGAAGAGAAAGAAAAGATAAAAATTATGAACAACAAAGTGACAACAAATACATATCTATCAAGTGAATCTAAAAATCAAGTGAATAAAAAATCTGATGAACAGAATAAACTGGTGAATAGAATAGAATTAGAGGCATAGAAAGGGAGTAGACTGACAATTCTCGGGGGGAAGCAGGTTTGAGGGGTGTGGGAAAAGACTGGACAAAAATCGTACACCTATGGACAAGGACAGTGGGGGCGGGGGGGGGGTAAAAGTAGGGGATGGTGTGGGAACCAGATGGAGGGGAGCTATTGGGGGGGGAGGGGGGACAACTGAAACAATCTGAACAATATTTATTGAAAATAAATAAAAATAAGAAATAATACAAAAGGAAAATAAAATGAGACAAAACCAGTTAAATTACATTAATGAACAGAGTGACACCCAGAACAATTGGAGAAAATACTTTTTTTTAATAGAGAAAGCTAGGAATGAACAGGTAACCTTAGCAAGAGTATAAAAACATATAACACAGAGTTTTTGATTTAGAATTACTAAAACACCTTGCTTAGATAGCATAAAATATCAGTTCATCCCTACAGTCAGATGAAATAAGGCAGAACCAAGTCCACAAGTGCTTTCCATAAGAGACTTCACAGCTCAGTTAAGCTCCTAGTATGACTCTACCCCCAAGGTTTCACCAGTAGGAAGAAGAAATGGTAACTTCTGCACACTGATGGGCGTTTGTGCGGAGGACAGGTTGATGGTGTGTACTAGCACTACTCAGGCTACCCTCTTTTCCATTTCAACATGGATTTGGTTTTAGGACTTCAGAGAGAGCATGTGGCTGCTCCTCCAACAAAATTACAGGGACCACTGATAACCAAATTTTCTGAAACATTGTATCATTTAGGAAAGATAAAACTGACCACAATTCACACTATACTAAGTTCTCAGAATATATTCCATACTTTACTTCATACTAGAAAGAAGATGTTCTCTCGAATATCACAGCTTTATCTCTTCCTTTCCACACCATTAACTGTGGATAAAAAACAGAGCACACAAACGTATCTGATCCATCCTCTGAGGTGAAGATTACTATCCGAAGGTAACGTCAAGTCTCTTTCTCTACCTAGAGAACACTTCTCCAATTTCGAAACCACAAATTCAGCCTCTTACAGAGCCCAAAATCCTATGTAACCCTATGGTACAGTAGGGTTAGTTAAAATGAACTGTAACAGCAATACACTGACATTCTTCAGGACTCCAGACAAACCTTTTAATTCAGCAATTCCACACTGAGGAAAGCAAGCAGAAAGGAGTAAATGTTCACCACTGCTGTTTATCATGGAAACTATATAAAAAGAACCTACCTATTAACTAGATACATCATGGTATCTGCCCACTAATGAGGGCGTGCCTGTTGTTTTTTTGTGTCCTGGATGCCTTTAGTAATGTATACACACCCATTCTGTAAATAAACAAATGAATGTATGTTTTGAATTTACAAAAGCACATATTGAATAATTATCACAATGTGAGAAAAAAAATGCAATATAATATATGTATTATTTTACTGATTCAGTAAATAATAAGACTTATGGAGGTTATTCCCGTAATAACTTCCATAAGTTGTCATGATAAACGTTACTTTGACATTTTCTCTCTGTGAAGTAATTATGAGGATATTTATTATATATATTAGTGTCACAGGTACTGCCAGTATTAATTATTATGGCATATCGCCTGCCTTCATAATGGAAGCAAATGCTAAATGTCATTTGAAATGCAATGAATTTGTGAAAATAAAGATATAATTTTTATCCACCCAAGTTCAGTCAGGAATCCTATTCAGACTCCACTAGGTTTGACTATGGACCCCAGGTTAAGAACTCCAGTAATTAATGGCATACTAAGCAACAATGATTCACATTTATAATTGCTGCCGTGATAAAACCGATGGCCTCTATACACACTAGCCTCCACCAATCACAATCTGAATGCCAAATACAATTCTTGAAAACACTGCACTCCATGATGCCAAAGATCTATTTTTTGGGGTAGTTGCTACAGACTTTAAAAGCATTCTTGTTTGTCAGAAAGATAATCCAGGGTTTTTCTCCGTCAAAATGTCTTCTGGCAAGGACCAAGAGCAAACTGGAAATCAAGTCTGCACTCTCTAGCTTGAAACATCCCTTGTAAGGAAGAAGCAGAATCTCCCCAAGTCTGAGTGCTACTGGAGTTAATTCTCAAACGCAAACACCACTTTTCAGTTAAACGGTTCTGACAATATAAATACAACATACCAGGGGAGACCTTCTTGTGACATTTCCCTCCCCTCCACTAAAAAGAAAAAATATATATGATTATACAAAGTACTAGAGGCCCAGTGCACGAAGTTCTAGCAAGGGGCTCAGCCCTCACAGCCCCGGCTTCATCCGGAAGGTCGTCTGGATGGTTCTTCTGCTGTTCATTCTAATTAGCATATTAGCTCTTTATTAAATAGGATTATTAACTTTCCCTCAATCAATTTGGTTGTGCTATACCTGTATTTTACAACACAAGCACAATGGGATGTTAAGGACAAGTAAAATCTGAAAACTAAATACCACCTAATAATAATAGCTTGCCTTAGAGATTATACAGAGATTTACTAAATGAAGTACTAATTAAAATGTTAATGTTAAAGCTAAGAATGAAAAGCAACACATTGATGTAATATTTGAAATCTCTATTATAAACTCTACCTACTTTTCCTTTTTAAAAGAACAGCCACAATCAAACCTCCCCTTTTTTTTTACTATATTGACTAATCTAATGACACTAGCATACCATCTGTCAAGCAGCAGCATCTGCCCAGCACACAAAGAAAGCCAGAGCAATAACTACAGCCTTAGAAGAGCATGTAAAATATCCCTTTGCCTTTTACAATCTGTACACATTAGACTACCACACTTTATATCATTAAAAGGTATTCTCTGCAAAGATAATTGAATAAGGAAACTCAGAGATGCAGAAAATAAATTTAGGGGCTAAAGGAGTAAGCAAATACAGAATATTTTTCAAATGTAGCATATAGCATGCTGCCTAATTAGTTTGGTGAAGTAATGAAGGAAAACTTAAAGGAATGGATATTTATTTAATACATAAGTAATGATAAAGTGTCATTATGTATTATTTTAATCAACTTGGTAAAGTAACTTTAGACGTTTATCAATTTCCAAGCACTTAAGCAGTAACATAGAAGAACCAGATAATTTACCTTCCCCCATTTACTTTATGGTAGTTAAAAATTCATTCCAAGCCTGACCGGTTTGGCTCAGTGGATAGAGCATCGGCCTGCAGACTCAAGGGTCCCAGGTTCGATTCCGGTCAAGGGCATGTACACCTTAGTTGCGGGCCCATCCGCAGTAGGGGGCATGCAGGAGGCAGCTGATTGATGTTTCTCTCTCATCAATGTTTCTAACTCTCTATCCACCTCCCTTCCTCTCTGTAAAAAATCAATAAAATATATTTTAAAAATTTCATTCCAAAATTTTTACTAATACAAACATACATAGTAGAAAAAAAGCATATTATTTTTACATTTTCAGGTATTTATGATATTCAGATGTCTCCAAAGCAAAATTCATGCACGTAAGAATCTATTCTGGAGTATTTAAATGTTTTGCAAAAGGAAAAGAAATCACTCTAGTGCACATACATCTTAAAGTAATCAATAAAAAATACACTGCTCCATCTTTAAATTCATAGACAAAATATATTTAATTTTGGAAAGACTGGTTTCTCAGCTGGTGAAGCTGTCAGAATAAATAGAAGGCAATGTCTGGAAAGACAACAAACACATGGGTCAGTGTCAAATAAAAGCCCATCGCTGTCAAGGGCAGAGCCCAATTCCTGCATTTCAATTTAAACATTATCCAACTCAAATACCACCATGCCACTTCAAATCAAAATTGTTTCCTTTTAAAAAGAGCTTTTTACAAAATTGATAGAGTATAACAGATTAAAGAACTCCTTCAGCAATTTCTTCAGCTACTACAGAGCAAGACATCAATGTATAATTATAATAAAGGGAACATTTAACAATTAATTGAGCCAGCAAAAGCTAAACCTCCAGAGCTTAAGAGTTCAAACGCTTGCTCACTAAACAAAAGGGCAGAGGATTTTAACATAACTGCAGGAAATCTCAGTCCAATTAGACTCTAGGTAAATATAAACCCTATCCCACTGTGGCTGTGCCTCTATTTGTCACAGCCCACCAGGCTGAGTTGAGTGTCCAGCCTGGAGACTGAAACAAAAGAACAAGCCCCCCAACCCCACTCAGTTGTAGCTGCCACTGCTGCTGTGCGAATCCAGTTCTTCTAGGTTCTGTGCTGAACAGGGGCCTCCAGCTGGCCTGCTGTTACAACCAACCAGCCAGCAAGACTCTCAAAACGTATCATACAACCATGAGGTAACAACAAATGTGTCTCACGATATTCAGAATGTGTGCCAGTTTATAATGGTGACATCTTAACTAATCACTTTCCTCCTTCAGTATCTACTCAGATTCTCTGTAGAGGTTATCTACGAACACTTTTAAAAAATAGAAATAAATGCATTGGGTTTCAGAGTGCATCATTTAGAGTAGCAAATGCTCCACAGGGATACTTGGCTGGCAGCTTCTGGAGAAGCATACAGAATGAATGGGGATGGGAGAGGTCATTCCATGCCTCATACATCGAGCTTGCCAGAAAGCAGAAAGGTTATGACCTAATACCTACATGGTTTACAAAATACAAACAAGTAAAAATTATTCTCTTATTTAACTGAAAAAAAATAAAGCAAATGATATTTTAAAGTGTAGCATAAAATACTAAATGATGCAAGAGTTTTAAGGATTTTAAGATCAGAAAGACTAGAGGCTGAGGCAACAATGGCAGAGCTCTGTGGCCTACAGGTTGAAAAGTTTACTACCTGACCCTTCACAGAAAAGGCTCGCTGGCCACTGCTCTAGAAATGCTCACTTACAAATAAGGAACACAGCTCAACTGATAATGTAAATTTTACAACATAAAAGACGAATGTAAATGGGCCTTCATTTGGTAATGACAGATCTGCTCAGAAACTTTGTTTATAAAGTGCTCGAGAATTTTTCTAGAGGTTATCAAGCATTTAGATCCAAAGAATATAAAATAAATCAGACAGTCAATGGCTTCACAAGGATAACAAGAGTGCCTCTAAAGTCACAACTCCAAGTTCCTTGCCACACATTTTATTGGGGCTGGAAACTTAGCTTATTTGTGAATCTAGATGGAAGGTACATATTCCCATACCTGTCCCCAAAAGCACCTTCAATTATCCAAGCACTGGCTCAGCAGAACAGGAGCTGAAACCCATCTGCCACCCACCTAATGCAGACGGCCTCCTCTACTTGTCTCATCTAATTTGGACTTCTTTACCACTCATTCTTCCTTTGTCATTGTTCCTGTACCTTTTCTTGTGTGAAAACTATGTTTGGAACTTGAAAGTGAGGACAAACATAAAATGAACATATGCTTACTCTCTGTTATGTGTAAAAGGGGCATTAACAGGCCAAGATACAATCAATTTAAAGAACAAACAAACTAGGCTTCTAAGTCTATATCAAACTACAGGACAGGCAAAAGTAGATTTACAGTTGTGAGTAGGCAAAACAGAGTTTACTCTTGAATTATTAATTAACATACTGGAGGCCTGGCGCATAAAATTCGTGCATGGGTAGGGTCCTTAGGCCTGGCCGGTGATCAGGGCAGATCTGTGGGATGACCAGAGGGGTGATGGGGCTCTTGCTCACACCCGTCTTGGCTGGCCTGGTGCCACCTGCCCCCATCACAGCCACCAGTTGGGACCTGCGGGCTCGGGGCAGCTCCTATGTTGAGCGTCTCCCTCCTGGTGGTCAGTGCACGTCATAGTGACCAGTCGTTCTGCCATTCAGTCTATCTGCATATTAGACTTTCATTATATAGGATTATTTTCCATACAAGAACGGTAAACCTACTTTTGTCTCACCCTGTATTGAGTATGAAGGGGCTCTTGACTAACCCTGCATACTGTCTTCTCGTTTAAGCTTTACATAATGCCCTTCATGAACTAGATAGATAGATTCAGACTCCACTGTGGAGCCCTCTCCCCCCAAAAAAGGGCTTTCTATGTTTACCATGACACTCCATAGAGGGTCTCAAGGAGAAATGACTAAACTTGGTAACTAATACAACCAAAAGAAAAGCTCTCTATCAATGATGACAAACTGAAACCATAGCAAGAGGCAAGTCCAACTCAGATTCAGACACATACAGGCATGTACCTGGGAATGTGTCACCACGGACCCAGCAGCATGTAGTCCTCAGAGCCTGCTATATTCAACAGGAGCCACATTAACATCAGAGATGTCTGACCGCAATGTCTGCTCTCAAAATAACCTTAGCCAGGAATTCCATGTGTTTCCCACATGTATGGAGATTTTTTTTTTTTTTTTTTTTTAGCATTTTCACAGGCAAAAGAGCCTCTTAAGGGAAGTTTTTCTTGAGACTACTCCTGTGTCAGAATAATTTCATGAACTGTCACCATAGGCAGGCAAGCATTCCACTGAACATTTTAAATATCCAGAAAGATTATGTAGCCTTGAGGGGGAATACTGTGATCCCCACTTTACTGAAAAAACAAAGGCACAGAGGTTGTCCCTTGCCATCCCCCCACCCCAACCCCACCACCAGTGGTGGAACGGACTGGACTGCGACCTATGCCTCTCCCTGTGAAAACTGAGCTGAGGCGTACAATCAATACTGAAACCTACGTGAGTTTATGAACAGCACTGAAATATCCAAGATACTTTTTTCATTTGTAAGAAAAGTTCAGTACTTGGGATTATTTTTATTAATAAATCCCTTAACAACAGAAATCAAATATAAAATTATTTTATCTAATAAGCCTAAATGTTGAAGAACTACTTTATAAACAAGACAAATCATAATTCAAAAATCTCTTAAAAGTGACTGTCAATATTTGTTTAACTTATAAAAGGGATAAGATTTATAAGCTGATTTAAAAAAAAAAAAAAAAAAAAAAGGCAGCAGACGCCCTGGCCAGCGTGGCAATTCCCAATCAAGGGCATGTATGGGGACTACAGGTTCAATCCCCATGCCCAGCCTGGTTCAGAGCACATGTAGGAAGCAACCAATTGATCTCTCTCTCTCTCTCTCTCTCTCTCTCTCTCTCTCTCTCTCTCTCCCTCTCTCCAACCTTCCACTCTCTAAAAAAATCAATGGAAAAAATCTCCTGGAGTGAGGATTAACAAGAACCACAAACGGTGTATTTTAATTTATAACTTGAGCAAACTGGATACCAACTTTTTAAACCAAAGTGAACTTTGGAGAGGCTTTTCTATGTATTAATATCAATCCTGATGACCCTTCTTCAAGAAAGTGCTTACATCAACTGCTCTGTCCACATGCGCTGCAGTCAATTCCTAAAGGAAGCACAATGGAAATGATGCTCTTCAGGACAGGCCAACCAAGAAACACAGGGTAAACATCCAGTGAGCAGTCATCACCCCTGCCTATGCTAACAGATATTCGGGAAGAAATGAGGACAAGCCTGGACACTTTTCTACACACCTAAAAGGAAAAAGATCCCTGCCCTCCTGGAGCAGACCAACAGGGAAAAGACACCAGAGAAATGGGAATGGAAGTATTTAACCAGGTATGAAACATCGGGGGATAAGGCACTGGGAAGAGGTGGTGAGGCCCATGGGCTGGAGGTCTTAATGGAATCAAACCATTTCAGGAATTGGGGACTGCATGGCTATGAGGTGGAAAAGTGGAAGTCAGAAAACGAAGATGAGTAGATTTCCAGAAACCTGTATTACTAAGTTGGATGATTAATTGCTCATAAAAAATACTTTCAAATAATTACCATTTAACAAGTTCTTGCCATTATCAAGAACATTTAAATGGCCGTATATAAACATTCCAGTCTCTTTCGGAATACACAGTTTTGCAATACATGGCTCATCGTTTCTCAGGTAGACGTTTCTGCTGTAACACAATATATATGTATGTTGCTGGGGAAACCTCATGTGGAGTAGAAAATGCTCACTAAAACTTAAAGGACTTACATAAAACACAGGGTAAGGGGCAGATAACTGAAAACCTATGCAACTCTGAAATCAGATTACTATTTTTGAATAATCAATAAGTATAACCTTAAGAAATAAGAGAGCACAGGCAGGCACCCAGAGTAGCTGAAGATTGTCTTACAGAGCATTTAAAATACATTAAAACAACAGATGCTGGCTTGAAAGAACCAAAACAATGCAGATTATCACGGGGCTTTAGTGAAGGTGAGCACAACAGGCAAGACAACCTGCTAGAGGCACGGAGCGAAGTGGGGTGCACCTCTCTGGGAAAGGAACCTCAGGGTGCAGGTGCTCGTTTTTTCATTTCACTTTAAATAGAGATGAAAGGGCTCTTGCAAGTGCAACTACCAAACTGGAGGTTTAAATTCTCACCTACTTTTTCCTTTCCTGCTAAAGTGCAATCAATCCTACATTTTACCACGTAATTATACATTGTAATTATCTCTCTATTCTGTCCTCTTCCTAGGAAAAGTTGCCTATAAACCAGCACAAATTGTACATTCCACTGTCATCATTCCTCTATTTACCTATCACGTACATAGCAAAACAAGCTATTTATAAATATCCATATGCTGTTACAAGTCCTCATTGAATCTAGTGTGATGGTGCGACTCTCCTGATGAAGTGGTATATAGTGAACATGTGTTGCTTTTCTAGCCTTTTCCCATCTATTTCCCCTACCAAACAGCTCCCTAACTTCATTGTGGGGAATTGTCTTAACCCCACCATGTGCAGTTTTAGGGGGAGCAATAAATCAAGGCTTGTGTCTTTTTCTATCCAAGACACAGGCACACAATTCAAGCTTGGTCAACTGAGTTTACTCTTCTGGGACTGGGACTCGAGGTGAGTGACGGCAAGACCAAAAAAATGCTGAATGGCACTTATTCCAATGGCAGCACCCATAAGGAATGGCCGGTACTTCCCACTGACCAAAAACCAGCACTGCTCCTGGTCCAGGCAGTTTCCACCCATTCTGTGAGTTATTCTAAAACAAATTATTTTTGTGTGTGATGTGCAATATTCTCTAGCTTGCATTCAAAATACCGTATTTTCCCACGTATAAGACGACTTTTTAACCCAGGAAAAACTTAAAAATCTTCTCAAATACCGAGAAGGGTCGTGAGAGAAGTGACCCAACTACCTCCTCTACTTTCTCCCTCTACCATTTCTACCATTTCAGCAGTTCTGTCTCGACTTTGGAGAAGATTGTCCTGGGTTAAAACGTTGTCTTATACGCCAGAAAATACGGCACTTGAACAAATACAATATGCTCACTTTTATTACATGGCAAAAACTGCATTTTCCGTTTCAGCTGCTGAGTTAAGGATTCAAATCCAGTCATCAGCATTAGTCTACATATTCTGAAACAATTTACCTCTCCCGCTCAGCTAACGTCCCGTAACTGCTACGCATTTACCTTTTTAACAATTATTCTGTGTATATAGCATATTTAGCAAGTGAGAGATAAACAGTTTTCAATAGATGGAACTAATTTTAGGAGAAAAAAATAAAAGGAGTCAAGTAGAGTTGACTCTTGAACAGCATGGATTTGAATTGCTTGGTTCCCCTTATATGCAGGGTTTTTTCTATAAACAAAGTAAATGTATTTTCTCAATAATATTTTATTTCCTCTCATTTACTTGATTATTAGAATGCAATATATAATACACATAACATAAAAAGTGTGTATGCACTGACTGTTGATGTTTTCAGTAAGGCATCTTATCAACATTAAGTTACTAGTTTCTAGAAAGTAAAAAGTTCTATGTGCATTTTTTGACTGTGCGGGGGGGTCACTACCCCTACCCCCAGTAGGTTCCAGGGTAAATGGTACTTAAATCATTTGTATTTTTAAAGAAATATACTATCCTTTTTTTTCATCATAGGTGTGTGTGCTTTTTAGTATTATTTCAGTGTTTTATGCAAATATCTATCCATTCCTGGCTTTCACCAATTCTCACAGGCCCGTGCCATCTCACAGACCAGCTGTGCCTGGGTGCTTCACTTCTTCATCTGTATAACACGCAAACAATGGCTGGGTTGTGTGGGTAATTTTTTAAGGACTAGAAACAATACGTGTAAATACAGGAAACAGCAGGCGCTTTAGGAACAGGGATCAGCTATCATCCATGGGCACAGCTCCCTCCCCCCCTCATCTCTATGTGCACCTAAGCTCACAGTTCCCTTTGCAAGCAGGCACTTTAGACGATGCAAATCGTTCGCAAGTGACTGGTCAGAATTTAATTCTACAGCTGCCTCTGCTCCTCTTAAACTGTATGTGCTGTATTTCACATCAAATTTTCAAGCCACGTAAAGCCTAGATCACTTTTCCCTTTAAAAGCAGCATATCTTCCTTTTCCTCTTTTTTTGAGTCTGCCACAAATAAGTGTCCTGGGATGCTGATCCGCTCAGATCCCAAGGCAATGCACACATTATCTATTTGTGTATTAACTTGAAAAAGACTGGAAAGCACTGGTCTAGACACGTGGTTCTCAAAATTTAATGTATACTATTTACATTTCCTGGGAACCGTATTAAAACAACTGCTGATTCAGTAGATCTGGAGTGGAACCGAGATTATGCATTTGTAACCAACTCTCACAGGAGGCCAATTTGTGGCCAACACTTGGAGCAGCAAGTATGTGTCTACTACCTCTTTCAGTACACGCAATGACCCTCTCCTTATGAAGTAAAAAAGATATGGTTACTTCGTCCAACTTCCATCACTTACCATTTTTTCTGTTAGAATAACATTAGAATAGCAGTTTCTCTTGTTTCTTCTACCCTCACAGAGATAAAGTAGTAACTTTTTATGTGCTAAATTTTTTTTACCTATGCATAATTTGAATCACTTCATAATACACACTAAAAGGCAATTATTTCTTGGGACTTAGAAAAAGGTAAAACAAAATTTCAACAGAAACAGAAAAAATAAGAATTAATGTAACTCACAACCAAAAGTATAGTATCATATGCTAAAAACTAAGAAATACATTTTCACAACTGTTCCAAGGACTCACAACAAAGAGAGTTGAGATGGTCAATAAAACTCAGCTCACTAAAACCTGAGTCTGCCTCGCAACAAAGCTCTTCCCACAGGAGATAGGTTGAATTCCACCCGTTGCACAAAATCACATGTTGAAGTGCTAACCCCTAGTACCTCAGAATGTAACCTTACTTGGAAAAGGGAATCACTGCAGATGTCAGTTACAATGAGGCAGGCTATAATCAGTATGATTGGTGTCCTCGTAAAGAAGAGAAATTTGGATACAGAGACAGGCACACAAAAAGAATGCTATGTGAAAATGGCAGCTATGCTAGCACAAGTCAAGGAACCACCAGATGCGAGGAGAGGCTTGGAACAGACAAATCCTTTCCTAGCATCTTCAGGGGGAGCATGGGGCCTGCCCACTCCTTGAACTGGAACTTCCAGCCTTCAAAACTGAGACAATAATATTTCTGTTGCTAGCCACTCAGTCTGTAGTACTTTGTTATGTTGGCCCTAGCAAACTAATACAATGCCTCATTATGCTCCCTCCCAAATAAAAGCAAGGTCTAAAGATGCTTGGGCAGATGTGCAATTACATCACAGAAAGTCTGGTGTGCCAGGTGAAGACTTTGGACTTGATCCTACTGGCAATAGGCATCCACTGAAGGCTTTAAGCAGATTAGTATTAGGTTTATTAAGTACAAATAAACTTGTAACACATGCCAAACCGCTTTCATTCAAGCAGGGTCTAAAGGTTCCTTTATGCCACAATTCATTTTTCTTCACACAAAAATCTTGCAATCATCAGAAAACGTCGCACCCCCAGGAAAAGGGTGCCTCAAGAAGACACCTGCTTTTGCATGTCACGATGAACTCAAATTCCATCGAACTCAAGCACCAAGTGCCAGGGTTTTGTTTGCTTTATTTTAAAGAGAAAATGTCTGTCTTCCTAATTGTCATCAATGAGCTTTCAATTACCTGTATTCAGAGAATTAAGACTTGGAAACAATTGGGCCTCTTAACAGGTCAGAGACCAACCCCTCAGTAAAAATCAGGAGCTAATCGCGAGACATGCTACCAGCACCTCCCTTCCTCTTTAAACAGGAATTTGAATCAAAGGAAAAGTATCCATTAAGAAAACAGTTTTATGTTTTTCTTTTTCAGTAAAAATTTTTATTGTCATGTAGCAGCACACATTCAAAGAAGTGCAAAGCATGATAAATTCTCACAAAGTAATCAACCCCAACCCATGTGACCAGTCTGTCACCTCGAAACAAGGCAGGACCTGACCCCTGCAGGTCCCCAGATGCTCCCTTCCAGTCCCCAGCACCTGAGTGTAACCACCGTCCTGACTTCAGAACGCTAAAGATTAGCTCTGCCTGTTTCTAAAATGTATAGAAAAGGAATCATATAGTATTACATTCTTTTGTGTCCACTCAACATTATGCTTGATTAACTAGTCTACTTTGAACTTCAGTTTTGATGCAAACTAAATCCCCAGGTTTCATTTTATTTACTTTGGATTTTTTTCCACCTTAAATCCCATTTGCATCAAAAGAAATTAACACTTCAATCTTCAATGTATAATCAAGTCTAGGTTCTAGGTCCTTTTACAAGTCACCAATTCTTGACAATAATGAGGAAAATTTGGAAATAAAAAGGAGAAATGTTTATTTCACTTAAGATTTCATAAACCACAAACTTAAAAGTTCTTTGGCCCTGGCTGGTGTTTCTGAGTGGTTACAGCGACAGCCTGCGAAGGGTCTTAGGTTCTATTCACAGTCAAGGGCAAGTACCTGGGTTGTGAGTTCACTCCCTGCCCCCAGTAGGGGCAAGTGTGGAAGGCAACCAGTTGATGTGTCGTCTCCCTCACATCAATGTTTCTCTCTCCCCTCATTTCCACTCTCTCTAAAAAAAGATGGGGAGGAAAAATCCTCATAACAACAACAAAAGGTTCATTGTCTTTTATATATAAAATTTATCTTCAAGTAAAATTTCACACTTTGGTCAAAATGTAGAATACAGACATACCAACTTGAAAATCCTGAATCTTGATTTCCCCCCTCTCGTATGAGATGGAGATTTTTGTTATTCTAAGAATCAAATGTCTAGTGTAAAACAAAATAATCAATTAATATAACAGAATACAAGAAATGGACAATCAAAAGAGAAAACAAAATTGATATGCCAAGATGAAAATGTACCTCTCAATAATTTGAATTTTTTTGCTGTTTACCTTATCAGGAATAAAGAAGCCACAGTATCTAACTGAAAATAGTGGATACACTGTTTATGGGCATTCAAATTGGCACAGCCACTATGGAAAATAGCATAGTGGTTCCTCAAAAAAGCAAAAGCATAACTACCATATGATCTGGCAAGCTCCACTGAATTTAGAGCATAAGAAAATAAAGTCACTACATATCTCCAAGAGCTATCTAAACCCTGGGTTCACTGTAGCATTATTTACAATAGCCAGGACCTGGAAGTAACCTCAGTGTCCATCAAGGGGAGAGTGAATGAAGAAAATGTAATATATATACAATAGAATATATTCAGCCATTAAAAAAAAAAAAAAAAAAAGGAAAATCCTGTCATTTGTAACAACATGAATGAACCCTGACTGCAAAAGGTCAGACAGGAAAGACAAACATTGTATGATCTCATTTATAAGTGGAATCTAAAAAAAAAAAAACCTAAAAAAAAAAACACACAACCGAACAGATTAGTGATTTTGGGGGGGAAAGGAAGGGATTGGTGAAGGTGGCCAAAGCATACAAACTTCCAGTTATAAAATGAATAAACTCTGGGGAGATAATGTACAGCATACTGACTATAATTAACAACTCTGCACTGTATATTATATATTTGAAAGTTATGAGTAGATTTTAAAAATTCTCACCACAAAACAAATTGTAACTATGTTAGCTTATGGATGCTTGTGGTAATTATTTTGCAATATATACATATAAAAAATTACTACACTGTACATATTAATGTTATATGTCAATTATATCTCAATAAAGCTAGGGGAGGGGGAGAGACAGTAGAAAGAAATTAATATGCTACCCACAGCAGGCTTTAGAAATCAGTATGTTATGCTAAAGAAGCCCAAAAGGGAGTCTGACTGCAGACAGCTGGGTAATAAATCCATTTGTTACGGCGACAGCCATCTCGGAAGTAGAGGAACGGCTGATAGACAACAAAGAAGGCAGATGAGACACAGGAGCAATATATCACAGAGCACCACCAAGTTTCTGTTTTGTTTTGTCTTTTACAAGTCAGTTACATCAATCATTAGGAAATAAGTGATTCAAACTAGACTTCCAGATGCATTATTCTAATTTTGACATCAAAAACCAGCCAACAGATCTTTGAAAGGTTTTCAGGAATTTCTTTATTTGACAAATATTATGGAATGCACCCTATGTGTACACTATTGTCACAGATGCCAGGAATACAATGAAAAGCAAAAAGAGCTGTTGCTTTTATGGAGGAGATATTAACCTTAAAACAGTAACAGGAAAAAAGTAGAGAAGTATTGTGCTGGAAGACAAGAGACATAATGCTCTGACAGTCTCTCTGAATGAAATCTGGGTAACCTGGGAGAGGAAAGGCAGTGACCCTGGAATGAGAGAGCTGAGAAAGGAGAAGGATTAGGTAAGTGTGTCTGTGCATATGGGGGTGGGGGGTTTCTGGCTCACTAGCCGGTGACAAGAGCAAGGGCTTTTTGGGCAGTATAACTCAACGTCCATCAAGCTGAGCTCCTATAAACAAAATTAAAGGAACTCCAGAAAGAAGGACATGGGGGGAAATGAGCTGGTTTTGACATGCATGAGGTTAAACCTTAGCTAGTGGTACATTCTAAATAATACCCATTTGTTAATAAAATCTCATTCTTCTCAGACCACATAATCTGATTATTGACCTGTTCCACTAGGACAGGGGTGGGGAATATCCTGCCTTCGGGCCTTATCATTCATGCTAAGGCATTAGGGGTGAATTAATTAAATGTCTGACCAAATTAGTAGGCTAAATGTTTAAGCTGATAATTTTGTATGGCCCTCGAATGATGTCAGAAATACCCAAATAACCTGTGGCAGAGAAAAGGTTTCCCACCCCGGCCCCAGGATAAGTAGTACAGTTACATAATAGTCTATTTTTCTCCTCATGGCAACACTCACTACTGGGCTCATTCTTTTTTTTTTTTTTTTGGGGGGGGGGTTCATTCTTAATGACGTTTTGAGAGGTAACTATAATTTATACTTAATCTGAATATTAAAACCAATTCAGAAGAGTACAAAGCAAGAAGAAAAATCTGTACTTTACACCCGAAAGAAACAAAGGAGCATAAAAGATCTTCTATTCAACAACTAATAATATACTGAAGAA
>PVJC01034801.1:0-18599 GCA_004026665.1 Murina feae
TGTATATTATTCTTTATTTCAGTCAGTGTATGCTTAATTTCTAGCTGGTCCTTTTTCATGTGCTCGAGGGTCTCACTAAATTTATCAGCAGTCTCTAGAATATTCTTGAAAAGCCTTATAGCCGTGGTTTTGAACTCTATATCCAGTCGTTTGCTTTCCTGCATTTCTGTCCTTTGTGACCTGTTTCTTTGTCTCTCCATTTTGGCTGCTTCCCTGTGTTGACAGAGTGGCTTTCTGTGCTAGGTGTCCTATAGGGCCCAGTGGCTTAGTCTCCTCAATTACCTGAGGTGGATACTCTTGGTGCACTGCTTTGTCAACTTTGTGCACAGTCTTGTTGTAGCTAAGCCTTGATTGTTGTTGATTTCACTGAGAGGAATTGACTTTCAGGCCACTTGGCTGTGAGAATCGGCTGTGTCTATGGTGGGAGAACTTCTGTGCTGGAGACACCGTTATGTGGCAGGACTTGCTTCAGTGGGGCTTTGGTGCCCACTGAGTCTGCCCTCTGAGTGTGTCCCTTATGAGTCTGAGGAGTTGTAGACTGGGTGGTCCCACTCTGACCACTGGGTACACAGTCTCTTGGAACTCTAAGGAGGTGCTATTCCAGCTTCTGCCTGAGGTTTCCCAGCCTTTTATATGCAAAAGCCTCTGCAGGCAGTTTGGGTGAGGCGGGGTCTCGGGGAATCTACAGGACGGAGCAACCAGCTATGGCTGATTCTCAGCCCTGTACCAAGAGGCACCGGGTCTCAAGCCGCTCTGGAGTTCCTCCCAGTGCCAGACGGTGCCAGATGGTGCCAGATGATGCCAGACGGTGCCAGACAGTCCAGCTCCTCCCCGTATAAGTCTGAGTCCCCAGAAACTTGCCTGAAACTGGAGTTCAGAGCTGTCAGGAGCTTGTGCCTCCCTCTGGTACGAAATGCTGCCAATCCTTTCTGCACTTTATTTCCACACCTCCTCTGCATCTCAGCCTCTTTCTAGTTGTAGAATTTCCAGTCAGCCAGCCTTCCTGTGGGTCTGGGTGGTGTCTGTTTTTTCTTTTCATTGTAGTTTTGAAATGGTTGTGCACAGCAGAAATTCCAGTGTTCACCTATGCCGCCATCTTGATTTCTTCCTACTTGGTTATTTCTTGGTCCCAGAAATCCTTATATAAGTGTAGGCACCTGACTTTTTTTTTTTTTTGAGCCAAAAGGGTAGATAATTACTATTATTATTTTGTAAATCAATCAAAACGACACCTATTTTTTGTCAGATTGGCAAAAAGTATGTTTTTCTGTGTGCCACAAAATTTTAGTGATTTTCTTATGTATATCATGAGATGAAAAAGGTTGAAAATCACTATTGTAGTTCGTTCCAGTTAAAACATAAGTATGGAAATTTGAATTGGATTTGGATTTAAAATGACAAATGACCAGATTGTCTTACATGTTTCAGTAAAGGAGATGAAAAGACATGTTTCCTATTCTTGGACTCATTTTAATTCATGAGATGGATGGAACTCATGCCAGAACCTCACCTTTAAGTCAAGACTGTCAAATAATTATATGAATTTTCTTTCTTTTAGCAGTTACAGAATGTCTGAATGACTTCAGAATTTGAAAAATATGCTTCCAGTCTTAGAAAAATATCTGTAGATGTGCATCTTTAGTCAGGTAGCAAGTAAGTCTCTTGACCTTAGTATTGTGTTAAAGGGATGTTGATGGTTCTGTCAGGTAAAGTTAGGATGTGTCCTTGTGTTTACGGTGCCATTGAATGTCAGTCCTGGCTTAAGCTCCTTCCACATAGACACTGAAACTTGAACCACCCTTTGAAAACAAATGGACACCCATCCATCCAACAGAGTACATCTAACATAGGAGATACATTTTCCGAAATTACAAAAGGCCTCCATAAAATGCCTTAGAAGTGTCCATTCTTCTAGAGAACTAGAAGTAATTGCTCGTCAGATCATTCAGACATCTTTGTTACTTATGGGAGATATGCTGGAATAAATACGCCCTAGGTTTTAATTTTCATTTTACTCTTTCCCAATATACAAAAATAGGTGGGGTCATCATATAACAAAGAGACAGTAGTGAATTATTTAAGTTGAACATACTTCAAACAAGTGTTTGTCAGAAGCAGTGCCTAAATACTCGCCCTGCCACTCCCGCCGCCCTGAGCCAGGAAGAGCCTCAAGTCCGTGGCCGGCGTCTGTGGCTCTGCACTGCTCTCTGCCAGCTCTCCTTTGGCAGTGGCCAGCTCTGATTTTGAACTGTTAGTTTGAGATGACAGAAGAAAGCATCAAATTTATCCTAACTGGTAGCTTTGTGATCAGTATATAGAGGGGAAGGATCCTGGTCACTACCTGTGGTCTCAGATAAGACTGCAGGGATATTAGTGCTTCTTCACATTCCCTAGTGGAATTTCTTTTTTTTTTTTCCTCACATAAAAAGCACCTAGGAGTTTTGAAAGTGTTCCTGGTAGGAAGACCCCTTACACCGAGGGATTTGCGGCACTGGCGCTGTATTCCATGTCTTTGTTTCCATTGTTGGTGCTGTGTCCTCACAGGTACAGAGCAATCAGAGTTGTGGTGAGGCTGTCACAAACCATTGAGGAAATGATAACTAGATTCTGACAAAGATTAATTGCTTTATTTACCCAGTGAATTGATTGTCTACTTTTATGTCGGCTTGAAATAGAGACACCTAGTTATTTTGTGCGATTTCTTTTAGCCACACAAAGCAGTCATTTGACCATCCGTTAACATTTTATCCAGGATTGACAGGTTCTGAGAAAGACGTTGTCTCCCATCCTGTAAGCCTTGAATACTTTCTTCTTTATAGAAGTAGCTATTAGGAGAAAGCATCCCAGTATCTTAGGAAAAAACACGGCATTGAGATTTCTTGATCCTGTTTTTCCACGTTCCTTGTACCTTGAAGCTATGGAAAAGATGAGAGGAGCAGACTGGAATTGGGGATTTTGAGGAAAGAGAGAGATGGCTGACATTACTCCTGTGGAAAATGGGTAAAGAAGTTTAAGTATAAAAAGGTCAGAGGGCACAAATTTATGTTGGTACCAATTTACATTTGAGTCCTTTTCTCCTGATCCACTATAAGAGCGAACCTGTGGGAATGCTCAGAGCTCTCCCCTGTGTGTCACAGAGAGGTAGCATGCACATTGCCAATGGCTTAGAGTTAAACATTTAAAAAATCCTTTTATTTGAGGGTTTTGGCCAATGTCATTTAATACACATAATTAGTATGAAGAAATTGTAATGGGTTTCTCCAGGTCCCCTCCAGCTTATCTCAGCAGGCCACACACAGAATGCTACCTGTGTCTGTGCGCATGGAAAGCACCGGTGTGGAGAGCTGTAGGTGTCTCTTTGATCTGAGGCAGGCCGGTGAGCCAGGACAAGAGGCATGGGGAAGCTGAGGCAGGCAGCTGAGCACACTGGCCCAGCAATTGCAGCAGGCACAGAGGTCACCTCCCTGGAGATAACATCTAGGCCTCAGCTGTGTTTCAGATCCAGGCCCAGAAAAGCAGCAGAATCAGGTGGGCGACACCAGGACCAGCTTCAGTGACTAACGAGGCGCTGACCAATCAGTAGAGACCACGACCCTGAAAGAGCACCCCTGGGAAACTGATGAATATTCTGCTGCAGCACTCCCCGAGAATCCCCTAAGATCCCTGCCTGCAAGAGAGAGAGAAAAACCCTCCATCCAAAGGACGCAGCCCGAGCGCTCCTTCTGGGGACCACACCCATGCCATTCCCTTCTCCAGCCTCTTCCCCCACAGGATGCATGTCCTAAACCCTGAGGGACCCCATGAGACTATACCCAGGGGAGCAGTGAGCTGTGGCAGCTCATCCTGCTACATAAGTCAGTTTGCTGACCTGTATGTAACTCACTTTGTGGTGGAGGAAGGTTGGTGTTTTGGGATTGATGATGAGGGGACAATCCTCCCTCAGGTGTTCTGGGTGACTGGTGAGGCAGGGCCTCTGAACCTGGAGGGCCTCAGGCCCAGCTGGCAGGTGGGACTGTACTAGTTGGGACCCCCAAGCCTATCCCCCAGGCTCAGAGGGCACACTCAAAATTACTATACCACCTGAACTGAATTCCTCCTTCCTTCTCCCCAAGGTAGTGAAGGAATTCCCCAGGGAGCTGATCATTGATCCACTAAGAAGTTGGTGTTTGTTTGGGTTAATCCTCACCTGAGGATATTTCTAACATTGATTTTTAGAGAGAGTGGAAGGGAAGGGGAGAGACAGTGAGAAATAATGTGAGAGAGACACATCAATTGGCTGCCTTCCGCACATGTCCCTTCAGGCAGTAGGGATCAAGCCTGTAATGGAGGTTTGTGCCCTCGATGGGATGGAACCCAAGGCTCCTCAGTCCTCAGGCCAACACTCTACCAGGGGTCCTCAAACTTTTTAAACAGGGGGCCAGTTCACTGTCCCTCAGACCGACCGTTGGAGGGCCGGACTATAGTTCCAAAAAAAAACTATGAACACATTCCTATGCACACTGCACATATCTTACTTTAAGCAGGACAGGCAGCGGCGGCAAAAACACCCGGTGGGCCAGATAAATGTCCTCGGCGGGCCGCATGTGGCTCGAGGGCCATCATTTGAGGACCTCTGCAACCTCTGAGCAAAACCAGCTCTTTGTTTATTTTTCTTAGATGAGCACCTAAAGACCCTTTGAGCAGAGCTCAAATCCTTCTTGGAACAAGGAAGAATACAAATAAATGAACTTGATAGACCAGTTTATTATGTGAGGTTTAATGGCACTTGGTTTCTAAAGTGATCATTTTATCCATTTTTCTTTTAAAGGTATTAAATTGTTTTTGCTTCAGGTATAAGAGATAATGTATCTCTTCATATTTTCCTGACATGGATTGCCTTGTTCTAGATTTTGTTAATGAAGGATGCACGAACAGCACTAATGTATGCTGCAGGGAGATTTTTAAAGGATGCCCACTCCCGGTGACAGACCCGCTGTCCTGCCTGTAGCTGGAGGTGCTTAGTTAAGTCCACAGGATACTGTTGACATGATTTTCAGGTGGGTGCTGAGTGAAAAAGACAGTTCCTTTATTTAATTTTAAATGTTACCCCATATTAGTTTTTAATGTTCAGAAATGGGAAACATGTTTTCACTAGAAAATATTACTTGTGTATAAGTTTGTCTCATCCTTTGTACCTCAGCGAGGTTTAACAGGGGGACCTTAGAGCTCTCCGGGTCTGGCCCACTTCTTGCCCCTGTGACTTTGAACAGATTTGTTTCCTTATCTATTAGATGAGCCGCTGATTGTGCAGGGGGTTGTTGTGAGGATGAAACAAGATACTGCCTGTAGAGTTCCTGGCATGCAGTTAATGTTCTGTCTTTGCATATTTAATTATTTTTTTTCTAAGCGAAGCAACCTGGGTAATATCAACATATTAGAATCCCAAATATGCCTTTGTTCTTCTTAAAGATAAGATTTAAAAGATTTCTTGGGTAGTGTCAACTCTTAAATATAATCAAAACTTGAATAAACTGGTTACTTCTACTTTGTGGAGCCAATATAAATAAATATGAAAACTTGTTTTAAAAAGTGGACTTACAAGGGAGGTTTAGTGGGGGGTTTTTTGTTTTTTTAGGTGAAAGATTAATATTTGAAACTTAAGTGATAAGTGTTCATGCATTCCTATATAATTTAGAAACATATTTTCTATTTCTCCTGTATATCCCAGTCTTTGTGATGTTTTTACTATTTTAAATTCTGTTTTGTGGAACATAAGCTGATGTTTATGCATATATATTAGTGAGAAGCTGATTTTAAACATAGTTGAACAGAATTAAGATTTGGTAACAGATTTACTTTCTTCAATTTCCATATGCTCTTTCTTAGGCACTTTGAAACTTACCATATCTTCTGGCATATAAGATGACTTTTTAACCCAGGAAAATCTTCTCAAAAGTTGGGGGTCGTCTTATATGCCGGGTGTCATCTTATAGGGCGGGTGCTGAAACTTCCGAACCAGACTGGAAAATCTGCAGTCACCGCTTATGGTGGGGGGAGCTCAAAAATGGCCATACTCCATTCATTTCAATGGAGCCGGATGGAGACTGCAAGTGTCTCCGGTCAGCTCCTTTTTGTGCCGCATACAGTCTCCATCCGGACTTTTTAACCCAGGAAAATCTTCTCAAAAGTTGGGGGTCGTCTTATACGCCGGAAAATACGGTAATGTGTGTTGAGGGTCAACTAGGTTCCATTCCCTAACTTACATACTTGTCTTTTCTACCATGTCCTCTCCCTCCTCAAGGTAAACAGTTTTATAAAGTTTTTGTTAATTTTTTAAAACATATTTTATTGATTTTTTACAGATTTTTTACAGGGATAGAGAGTTAGAAACATCGATGAGAGAGAAACATCAATCAGCTGCCTCGTGCACACCCCCTACTGGGGATGTGTCCATAACCAAGGTACATGCCCTTGAGCAGAATCGAACCTGGGACCCTTGAGTCCGCAGACCGATGCTCTATACACTGAGCCAAACTGGTCAGGGCTTTTTGTTTATTTTTTATTTCATAAAAAATTACAAGCATACTAGTATACACACACACACACACACACACACATACACCCTAGTCCTCTTGTGAGATGAATGGTATAGCCAATTGTATATGGTTTTCTCCATCTTGTATTTTCGCTTTAAAACATGCCTGGAAATTATTCCATAGCATTGTCCAAATAATCCTGAAAGTGTGATGATGGACGCCTTCCTCATTCCTGTCACTGCTGGCAGTACTTCGTCGTGTGTGTGCGTAACGGCTTGTTCAACTGGGCCACTGCTGGTGGCTGCTTGGTCGTTTCCAGGCTTTGCTATTACAAATGGCGCCGCACACACGTCAGTTCATATTTTTGCCGGTCTGTTTCTGGGATACATTCTTAGGAATGGGATTGCTGGGTCCCAGGCTGAATGCTTATGGAATTTTGATATTACTCTTTAGTTATCATAGCCCTTTCATGTGAAGGAGTGGGAATACTAGGTAAAGCCATGTTACATCCTTCTCTTAGTCTTGGGTGAAATGCTGGGTCTGGTGGTTTAGTGTGAATTGCTATTATGTTTGCTGGGCTTTATCAGCTATTTTAGGACTCGTACTGTATTTAACCTCTAGAGTCTAGATCAATAGTTCACTATTAAACACAAAATTTCCTACTTCTGGCTGTCACCAGAACCTCATACAGTCTAAGGCATGTCATCGGAGTTTCAGGCTTCACTCTTTGGTGTGTCCCTGTGAGAACATGGCTCTGTGGTCTGTCTGCCTCCACAGCCTTGCCACGTGCTCAGTAACAAAGTGGCCGAGAGCACGGGCACGCGAGTCTGGCCTTCATCCGCATTCTGTCACTGAGCAGGTACCCTGTGAACTGTGGATACTGCTAGTTCCTATGTGTACATTGTGAGAATGAGTGAGCTCAGGTAATGGATGCGACAGAGCCTGCACGTGCCTGCGGTACACTCAGAAATGGCCCACTAAATATTGTTTAGTGTTTCACACAGTGGAGTTGGGTGTGAAGGCTCGTTGCCCTCGCTGGTCTCCCAGGAAGCCGGTCTCTGGCCATGCAAGGAACGGGTCTTCGGTATCAGCCTTCCCGCGTCTCCTGCCCCTTTCACACGAGAGGCTTTGAAGAGCTCAGCCTTACTGATGCCATGACTTTAACCTTCATGGTTCCTGGACCCTGTTGACAATCTAATGGTTTGGTCTCTAAGCTGGTTTGCACACATGGTTTCTGCATGGGGGTTCCCAGATAAGACCCCAGCCTATGAGTCTTGCTTGGATTTGAAGTGAGTAGAAAATCTGGGTCAGTCAAAGCTTTCTTTGTGTGAGGCACGCACTTAGGATACTGGTTATGGGCTTGCAGAAGTGAACAAGAACCCAGTTCTTCAGAGAAACCAAGGCTGCTCTTCCAGTAGGGTATGACCAACACTGCCTGGAGAAGATGACCCCCCCAGCAGTGTCCAGGCTCCCCGGGAGTGTCCAGCCCCCTTGCCCCCACAGCAGTGTGCAGGCTCCCCCAGCAGATGTGATGCTTCAGCACATCTGTGGTCAGCCGTTTGCCAGACTTGAGACCACCTGTTCAGTCGTGTGCTATCAAAGGGCACTAGGTCACTGCTCTTTATTCTACTGCATCCAACAGAATAAACTGGAACAAACAGGAAAGGAATTGTTGAGAGCAGCACAAATCTTGAAGGAACCCAGAATGGCTGTCCAGTACAAATCTCTATGGAAAGCTTTCCCTTCAGTGAAAAGCCCAAATGACATGACCACACCCTCCCATCCCTCCTGATCAGTTTGCTGCTGAAAATAGTGCCCCTTTTTAATGCGACGAGTGTCCCCGGGGAGCATGCCATGCAGTGACCACTGCATCTCTGAAAGGAAGAAGCCTTGTTCTGAATTGAAAGTGGTCCCGTAGAGCTTCCTAAGCAAAAGCCAGATACTAGAATTGGAAGTTAAGATTGATTCGTCAATCATGGGTGGAGTAATTGTTTGTACTGGAGAAAAATATGTTAATGTGTCTGCAAAACCCAAGCTTCAGCAGCTGAACTAGGTTATGCAGGTGATTTTCTGAAAGTGTTGATTTTCTGTCAGTGAAAACTCTTAAACTTGGAGGAACAATAAAATGCTTCTTGATCATAACATTTAAAAAAACATACACATACAGGGCCTGCAGGAGGCAGCCGATCAATGATTCTCTTATCACTGATGTTTTTATCTCTTCCTCTCACTTCCTCTCTAAAGTCAGTAAAAATGTAAATACACACACACACAAGAAATCTTTTTTTAAAAAATGAAAGCCACTCTAAACATGCTTGGCCCTCTGGGAGAAGGAGGAAGAAAATTCTTGTGCACAGAAAATGCAAAGAAGCTGGGTCTCCCTGAGACTTGTAGGATTCATAGCTGTTCCTGCCAGTTAGCAGAAAAGAGCCGACTACTTACCCCACTCACTGGGCAAAGGTGCAGCCCGTACTGCCAGGACTGGAGACTGTCCTGATGCTTGGGCACTGGGCACAGGGCTGTCCATCCCAGAGATGCTGGTGTGGCCTGAGAGACCTCTGATGTCTACTTCCTCTGAGCTGCAGACTGAGGAACAGCCATTGTTTTCACATGGTTTTTCAGTTGTTTATTGGGGACAAGGTAGACATGGATATATCCTGTTATTTAATAGTACTAGAGGGGCAGAAGGGGTCCCTCAGCCCAGCCCGAACCCTCTGCAATCTGGGACCCTCAGGGGATGTTTGACTGCCTCTCGCAATCCGGGACCACTGGCTCCTAACCACTTGCCTGCCTGCCTGATCACCCCTAACTACCTCTGCCTGTTCCCTTGCTGGCCCAATTGCCCCTAATGATCTCTGCCTGCCTGCCTGATCGCCCCTAACTGCTCCCTTGCTGGCCTGATTGCCCCTAACGGCCTCTGCCTCACCCCGCACCGAAGACCCAGGATTCCCTCCTCCTGGTCACAGATATCTCACCTTGCTGTAATTCTAGCAAAGGACTCTTGACATTTGGGATATTTCTTTACAAAGTAGAGTAGCAGTTTATGCTTTCCAGAACTGATGTTTTGGGCCCTCTTGTCCAGTGGCCCTGTTTTCTGTACCTGTGGCAGAGGTGGTCAAACAGTATCTCCCTGTGATATTGTTTAGTGTGCAGTGACAGCACCACAAACTACCCCGACACTGTATGGAGGTTGTAGACTTGGGTTGACTTTTACAGTAGCACCCAAACAGTAATTATAGTAATACTAGAGGCCCAGTGCATGAATTCATGCACAGGTGGGGTCCCTAGGCCTAGCTGGCAATCAGGGCCAATCACAAGTAGGCCAGTCTGGGCCTGCTGCCCAACAGGAGGGCTGGGATGTGGGAGGTTGGCCACCAGCCCTGAGGAGGGAGCTGCCCTCTGCCCCTCTGGGAAAGGGACTGCATCCACCACCACCCACCCTGTCCCAGCCTGGGGCCGAAGTGAGGGAGACGTGGGCAACAGCAGCATGCTTGTGACTGGGTTGCACCAAAGGAAGGCAGAGAGAAGGTGGGGTTTTGAAGGCTTTGGTCTAGGTCTCTGTAACACTGGACGGTGCTGAGCTCCATGGGAAAATGATCCTGTAGAAAGTGCTCCATTTGAAATGCCTGTTAGGATGTTCCAGGTACCCACGCACATTCCTCTGGACAGCAAGGCTATGTGGAGGGCCTGGGGCATTTGCTGACATTCCACGCTTCTGCTGCTTCAGGCTGTTATCTTCTAATCTAATAAAAGAGCAATATGCAAATTGATCATCATTCTGAGACACCTAAGCCACTCCCACCAGCCAAGCCCCTCCCACTAGCCAATCAAAGTGGCGGTATGCAAATTAACCCACCCAAGATGGCGGCCAGCAGCCACAGAGCTAGAGCAAACAGGAGGCTTCTGTTGCACCAGCGATGGAGTTGAAACTGCCTGCCTAGGCTGGCCGGGCCTTTGCCCAAGGCAACAATGTTTCAATTATAGAAGCCATGGAGCTGAAGCAAACAGGAGGCTTCCTTGCCTGACTAGGCCTCCACTCAAGGCAACAAAGTTTCAATTATAGAAGATAAATAAACCCCAGAAACCTGATTTCAGCCAGCCTTGCTGGGACATTGGGTCAATAGGAGCCGTGGGCAGCCTGAAAATGGCCCTCAGCCCCTCACCTAGGCTGGCCAGGCACCCCAGTAGGGACCTGAACCCTGAAGGGACTGTGGGCAGCCTGAAAATGGCCCTCAGACCCTCACCTAGGCTGGCCACACCCCCATGGCGTGAGGGTCCCCACTGGGGGGCTTGGCCAGCCTGCAAACAACTATCAGCCCCTCACCCAGGCTGGCCAGGCACGCCAGCAGGTGGACATCCCCTGAGGGGTCCCAGACTGCGGGAGGGCACAGGCCGGGCTGAGGGACAACCTACCCCCCCCACACACACCGAGTGCGCAAATTTTTGTGCTCTGGGCGCCTAGTTAGAATATAAATCAGAGTGTCCCACGGCCAGTGTCTCCTCCTAGGCCATTTTCCAGGCTTCAGGGCAGGGTGTTTAAAGAGGCTTTATGTAAACAGTGGGCCTAGAATGAGAACAACCGAGGCCTACATGATGAGTCAGTCACATCCGTGTGCTTTCCTCTTAGGTTCACTTTCCAGACACTGAAAGAGCAGAATGGCTAAATAAGGTAAGAGAGCAGTATCCCAATACCAGCTGGCAGTGGGAATTGGGATGGGATGCACCCTTCCATATTTGGGAGTTGGGAGAGTGACACTGTGTGAACTCCTTTGGATTTGGCTTCTGCTCCCAAAAGAGCTCAGTCATAAAGGAGATGTTACTTTCCTTTTCTAAACAGTGAAAATGGTTTCAGATGCGAGAAAAGTTACAAGCTCTTCCTAGTCGTGTCTTGGTCTTGTCTTCTGTCCGTCCGCTGCTCAGGTCTGTTTTACAGAGGTCATACACAAAAACGTTGGAAACGTTATTATGAAGAATGAGTAACTCCCAAGAATTCTAGTAATAGATAATTATCTAGATGTTTTCATAAAGCTTCTGTTTTTAGATCAGTCTAGTTTGAAGTGGCTCTCTGTCCCTCACATTTTTAAAAAATATATATTTATTTCAGAGAGGAAGGGAGAGGAAGAGAGAGAGAGAAACATCAGTGATGAGAAGGAACCATTGATTGGCTGCCTCCTGCATGTTGGACTGAGCTGCAGCCCAGGCATGTGCCCCTCACCAGAATTGAACCTGGGACCCTTTGGTCCGCAGGTTAATGCTCTGTCCACTAAGCCAAACCAGCTAGGGCACCCCTCACATTTTATGTAATATCCTCAGAGCTGTGCAGACAGGGCTCACCTTGCAGACAGAAAGGTAGTCCATCACTGAGGATAACTCATTAATGTTTATTAAAATCTCTACAGTTTTAGCAGTTTATTTAGCAATGAGTTGAAACTATAGGATTTTCTGATTTTTTTTTTTTTTTTTTTTTAGCAATCATTAAATGTGCTGAGAATAACTATTTCCTGCAATATATGGTTGATTAGTAGTTTATTGTTCTGATACATTTTAAAATTTAAAATTGTATTGATTTTTGCATAATAAAAAGGCCCTTCCTTTAATTTTTAAAAATTCTGATAAGCTGAAGGGGCATAATTTTTACCATGACTTAAGTGCAATGTGTATTAAAATGTTTTGTCTTACATGAGTTCTTTTTCCTTTCAGACTGTAAAACATATGTGGCCTTTCATTTGCCAATTTATAGAGAAGTTGTTCCGAGAAACCATAGAGCCAGCTGTGCGGGGAGCGAACACCCACCTTAGCACCTTTAGTTTCACAAGAGTCGACGTAGGTCAGCAGGTCGGTTTCTTCTTAAGTATCCTTACGTGTGTGCACAGTCATATCGCTGTGGAAGTTAAAAAGACACGTTAAACTGCTCCCTGTTATTTCCCTGGGATGGTCTTGGGGTGGGTTGTGCAGCTACTCCAGCTTCTGCCTCTTATGTGGTGCCCTCGCCTGGTCTGTCAGGGGTCCTCACCTGCCCGGCGCGGTCTTTTGGCCAGTTCAGGTTCACTGGGGGGACTTCCCTTAGTTCCAGCGTGTATTTCTCCCCACACTCTTCTGTCAGAGTTACCTTTGCACAGTTTTTAGCAGTTCTGTTGGAAAGGAATTTGACATGTGAACTCACACTAAAGGTTCAGAAGTTGACAACAGACATGAGGTACTTAACCTCAAGTTGTTTAAACTAAGGAAAGACTCCAGTGCCAGTCTTGTAGGCATCACCTTAGTCACTCAGGTGAAGGGATGGATAGATGTCGTCACTGGAATGCTATTACAGGCATACATCATTATAGTGCTCTCTGCTTTATTGTACTTTGCAGATAGTGTGAGTTTTCCTACAGATTGAAGGTTTGTGTCAACCCTAAGTCAAGCAAGTCCATCGGCACTAATGACAGCATGTTTTTAAGCAAAAGAGTATTTTTGAATTAAGGTATATACATTGTTTTGTTTGTTAATCCTCACCTGAGGATATTTTTTCCATTGTTTTTCAGAGACAGTGGAGGGAGGGGTGGTGAGAAATTTCTATATGAGAGAGACATATATAAAACTCCCAAACTCGCCCCGACAGGGGTGGGGAGTGAACCCACAACCCAGGTACGCGGTCTTGACAGGTGTTCGAACCTGCGACCACATTCCTCACGTCTGTGGTTTCCTGGTAACCTTGTCTGCATTTGAGGAATAGGTGAAATAACTTGCTGATAGCGAACCCGTTGGTACACCACGAGGGCAGAGTTGTGATTCCCGTAGCCTGTGCCCGAGCACACCTCCTCAGCTCGGTGCCGCCTGGTTGTCTTGCCATTTGGTTGTTCTGTCATTTGTGTTTTTACCGTCCCTGCATTGAAAATAAGCCACTTCTCGCTCCAGCCCCTCAGGATCAATGGTGTCAAGGTATACACTGAAAATGTGGACAAAAGACAAATTATTTTGGATCTTCAGATCAGGTAAGTTTTTGTGTTCTAATTGTGTCGCAGTTAATGACGTACAATGTCACGTAGCTATTCCCGTAAGATGGATATACCTGACGTTGGTGGGGTTTGACTAAAATCTTGTTGAAGACCCAAATATTGTGCTCAGGAGCTTAGACACTGTGCACTGCTCAGCGGGCCTCCGGCAGACACTCTCAGGCAGGGTGAGACCTCCTGTATATGGAGCCCAGAGTTGGGGGTCAGTTCATACAGATTCTACCCCAAAGGTAGCTGCCATTTCATGGTTGTGTTAAAAACAAATGCAAGCCCTGGACAGTGTTTTCAGTGGTTAGAGCACTGGCCTGTGCCGGAAGGGTCACGGGTTCGATTCCCAGTCAAGGGCATGTACCTGGGTTGTAGATGTGATCCCCAGCCCTGGTCAGGGCGTGTGTGGGAGGCAACCAATAAATTTGTCTTTCTCACATCCATGTTTCTCTCTTTCTCTCCCTTTCTCCCTTCCACTCTCTTTAGAAGTCAGTGGGAAAAATAGCCTCAGGTGAGGACTAAGCAAAAACAACAACAAAAAACACAGATCCAAGTCTTACATTCCACATCACTTCATTCATGTTTTTCATATTAATGTTTGAAATGTTTTTTAAGTATTTATTATTATTATTTATTTCAGAGAGGAAGGGAGAGACAGAGAGATAGATACATCAATGGTGAGAGAGATACATTGATTGGCTGCCTCCTGTGTATCCTCTACTGGGGATCCAGGCTGCAGCCTGGGCATGTGCTCTGACCAGAAGGAGGTTCATAGATCAACACTTAACCAATGAGCCACGCTGTCAAGGCTGAAATGTCTTAATCAGTGAGAAAAATGATGCCTCAAACAGATACGGTTTTATACGTTTCTAATCTTTTTATCCTCACCCGAGGATATTTTCCATTGATTTTTTAGGGAGAGTGGAAGAAAGGGAAAGACAGAGAGAAACATTGATGTGTTTAGAGAAACACATCAACTGGTTGCCTCCTGCATGAGCCCCAACTAGGGTCCAGGCTGGGGAGGAGCCTGCCACCAAGGTGCGTGCCTTTGACTGGAATCGAACCCGGGACTCTTTGGTTTGCAGGCCTCTCTGTCCACTGAGCCAAACCGCCTAGGGCTTACATTTCTAATCTTCGCGTCAAAGTCCCTGAGTTCTGTTAGTTCTCTCAGGAGTGGGGAGCAGATAGTTTTCACTTTGTTGTTTTAAACAAACATAGCTGTTTATAAAACAAGTGAAAACTACATTCCATCAAGGTGCTGCTCTGGGCTGTATGTGGGAAGGGATATTTGTACAAACACTTCATCTGCAGGAGGCCTCCCGGGAACGGCCATGCCACGCTACAGCTGTGCCTGCAGCCTGTGCTGATCACTTTACTGTGTATTATTTTAGTCAGATTCTATGCCTTGCAGGTCTGTGGTGACGAGGAGAATGTAATACAGAACTTTTTCTTTGCTAGTTTTGTAGGAAATTGTGAGATTGATTTGGAGATCAAGCGATATTTTTGTAGAGCCGGTGTGCAAAGTATACAGGTAAGGTGTTTTTTTTTTATTTCAGTATTCTAACATTTCCATGCTCTATTTAAAAAGAAAGTGGCGAGGCTTTTATTACCCAAGAATTTCTTTGAAGTTAAGTATTTTTCTGCAGGTCCTACCCGATGCAGCACTGGCCAGCTGCGTCTCCGTCCTGCATTAGTGCGTGGCTGTGACATGTTTGGTTTCCATTTGCACTTAGATTCACGGCACAATGCGAGTGATCCTGGAGCCGCTGATCGGAGACATGCCCTTAGTGGGCGCCTTGTCTATCTTCTTCCTCAGAAAGCCAGTAAGTGGATGTTTATTTCATGTCTGTCTTCCCTCTCACTGACAAGCACATGACCATATTGGAGATACACACAGTGAAGGAGCAGTCCTCTCCTTAGCTCACTTCTTCCCCCTGATGCGTGAGTCCTGTGAGTTCCTACCACTTTACGCCTTCGCGGAGGCTTCGTCTCCTCCCACAGACAACTTCTTTTCCTGACTGCAAAAAGAATATGTTTGTCACAAAAATTTGAAAATAATAGACTGGTTTTTTAGTGTAGGTTTGTAATTAACATGGTTACTGAGCATGATGTGCAGTTGTTTGCTCATCGACGCCTCGTTCTCTATAGTGAACACCACATAGTTTCCATTTACTGACCAGGAATTGAGTCTAATCTGTCCAAGTCCCCAAACCAGTAAGTCCGGGAGCCTGCACCGCCCCACCTGCCGACAGGCTGCTCCTACCGTCCTCACTGCTGCCCACAGGCAGAGCTGCCGTCACGCTTGGCACTGCCTGACCCAGAGCCTGCTTACGAACCGCAGCTAGTGCATGAGCGGTTAAAGTCATAAAGAGTCTTTCTTTAAAAAAAGAATTGTCTTAGGTGTTTTGTTTTATTTATAATATATTTTTATTGATTTAGAGAGGAAGGGAGAGGGAAACGGATGGAAACATCACTGATGAGAGAGAAGCATTAATTGGCTGCCTCTTTGCTAGTTTTGTAGGAAATTGTGAGATTGATTTGGAGATCAAATGATATTTTTGTAGAGCTGGTGTGCAAAATCCACTGGGGACCGAGCCCGTAACCCAGGCATATGCCCCTGACCAGAATTGAACCCGGGACCCTTCAGTCTGCAGGCCAACGCTCTATCCACTGAGCCAAAGCAGCTATATTCATAAAGATTCTTTTTACTGAATTATATTCTAACACCTGGATAAACCATAATGTTACCACTTCACATGGTTAGATTTGTATCTTAATCCATTTTTTTGTTATAAGTAGTTAATACCCATTATTAGCCACAAAAATAAGACAACAAAAATATCATTCCTATCTAGGCTCCTCCTCACCTCCTCTCCTCCTCATTAGGCTCCTCCCTTCACTGAGGCCACGCCCATCACGGAGGCTCCGCCCCTTCACTGAGGCTCCTCTTTTCACTGAGGCTCCTCCTCTTTATGGAGGTCCCTCCCCTCACTGGGTTCCTCCCTTCACTGAGGCTCCTCCTCACTGAAGCCCCTCCCCTTCAGTGAGTGTCCTCTCTCTGCTGGTGGCTCCTCATCTACATGGCTCCTCCTCACAGGTCCACAGCCTCCATAAGACATTCGACTTAGCTCTGTCCTCAGTAGACTTTGCTCAGCACTAGGGCATCTTCCTAAGGTGCAAACTGACCACAGAGAGTAGTTTCTCGGGCAGACAATTATTGGGGTCTCTGTCCTCCTTCCCTGGCACTGCCCCATGAGGATCCAAGTTCCAACCACAGGCAGCACTGTAATCGGGGAAGAGTACAACCCCATCACCCCTCACCACCTCCCCCACCTGTCCTTCTCCAGAATGCTGCCCTCTGCCCTGGGCTGTCCCTTTCCAGTACAGAGGTGGTCAGTGTCCTCCTCACACCCACATCGTCCTGTGCAGGTAGTGCACTGCTTGTGAACTGTGGGAAAGCCCAGCCATGTCTGTCTCCACACAGCTCAGTAAGATGGATGAATTGATTTGTTTCTCAAATAGCTCTTCACAAATGCCGTTCTGTTACCTTAGGTGAGCCCTTTCGGAGGCACCATTGCTATCGTGTATTGTTTAAAATGGGAATCTTTATTGTATAATTTGATGCAAATAACTTCATACAAATTGTTGTTGGGTTTATCTAGACAAATCCTAAGTGGTACTTTTTCTGTATAAAAAACACAAGAAGAATTAAGTATTTTCACTTTCTATTTCCACTAACATTATTCTCACTTGCTTAAATAATGGGCTTATTTTGAATGTATTGTAATGACTATAGTCCCCCCTTATCCACGGATTTACTCTTTATGGTGTTAATTATCTGTGGTCAACCTTGGTCTGAAAATAATTAAATGGAAAATTCCAGAAATAAGTCATAAGTTTCAAATTGCATGCCATTCTGAGTAGTGTGATAAAATCTCATGCTGGCCTACTTTGTCCCACCTGGGACATGAGTCATCTTTTGTCCAGGTCTCCAGGCTGCATAGCTCCCCACCCGTTAGTCACCTAGTAACCGTCTCAGTGATCAGGTCAGCTGTCATGGTGCCTGTATTCAAGTAATTATTTTTGTTAACCTCTTACTGTGCCTAATTTATAAGTTAACTGTATCATAGGTTTGTATTGTTTTAATCATCACCTGAAGACATTCTTAGAGGAAGGGAGAGAGAGAGGAAACATTGATGTGAGAGAGAAACATTGATTTGTTGCCTCCTCGACTGGGAATTGAGCCCACAGCCCAGGTACGTGACCTTACCAGAAATCGAACCTGCAACCTGTATTTACATACAGGGAAAAAAAAAAGTATATACAGGGTTCAGACCTGGCAACCTTTCGGCGCAAGGTATGATGCACCAACCAGCTGAGCCACTCGGCCGAGAAAATGTAGTGCATATACAGGGGTCAGTGGTAGCCATATTTTTAGGCATCCTCTGGAGGTCTTTGAATGTAGTCTCCTCATATTAGGGGGAAATATACACAGAACATGGTGAAATTCAAAAGCTACTCAGGAACTTTTGTGTTAAATTTTAACTTATTACAGTTTTGAGAAATGAGATACATAAAAGGTTTTATATCTATGTTTTTTTCCCACATACAAATTGTATAAAAGCCGGTGTATTTAAGAAACTTCCATTAATAAGTATAAAAAACAACACCTAACCTTTAGCAAATTGCTGAGTATTTATAATTTACAAGGAATTTAATGAAGGACTCTTTTTTTTTTAATTTCAGAATCCAAATCTTTAGACCTTCCTCAAAACTTAGTAATGCTCTTCCTTAGTGTGGATATTCTAGGTGTGTTTACCTTGAAAATAATATCATAGTATTAACTTCCAAGCAAAGTCCTAATGCTGAGAGAAGGAGGAGGCTCTGACAAGTCGTTACTCATCTTCTATAATAAAAGCAAAACATGCAAATGTGACCATCACCACCAGCCAATCAGAGTGGCTGTATGCAAATTAACCCAGCCAAGATGGAGGTCAACAGCCAATCAGAGCGGCTGTATGCAAATTAACCCAGCCAAGATGGAGGCCAACAGCCACGGAACTTGAGCAAACCTAAGGGTTCTGTTGCAACTGCCTGC
>PVJC01034802.1:0-18596 GCA_004026665.1 Murina feae
TATTGTTATAAGTGATGTCTGAAATTTTGCTGCCTATGGCTTCTTCTAGGATTTTTATAGTTTCACAACTTATATTTATCTTTTATCCATTTTTAGTTTACTATTGATTATGGTATAAGTTGGTTGTCTGGTTTCATTTTTTGCATATATTTGTCCAATTTTCCCAACACCATTTATTAAAGAGACTGTCTTAACTCCATTGGATGTTCTTGCCTCCTTTGTCAAATATTAATGGAGTGTAATGGCTTGAGTAGATTTACATAAAAGCAATAATGGTCAAAGGACCTATACAGACACTTTTCAAAAAGAGGACATTCAGAAAGCCAAGAGACATATGAAAACATGCTCAAAGTCATTAATCATCTGAGAGATGCAAATCAAAACAATAATGAGGTACCATCTATACCTGTAAGAATGGCTATCATTAATAAATTATAAATGACAAGTGCTGGAGAGGATGAGGATAAAAAGGAACACTCATGCACTGCTGGTGGGAATGTAGACTAGTGCAGCTACTATGGAAGACAGTATGGAGTTTCCTTAAAAAGTTAAAAATGAAACTCCCATTTGACTCAGTGATCCCACTTCTAGGAACATATCCCAAGAAACCAGAAACACCAATCATCCCTATGTTCATAGCAGTACAATTTACGATAGCTAAGATTTGGAATCAGCCTAAGTGCCCATCAGCAAATGAGTGGATTAGAAAACTGTGGTACATCTACACAATGAAATACTATGCCGCTGTAAAAAAGAAGGAATTCTTACCACTTGCAACAGCATGGATGGAACTGGAAAGCATTATGTTAAGTGTCATAGACCAGTCAATGAAGGAGAAAATACCACATGATCTCACTCATTTATGGATAATAAAGATCATTATAAATTGATGAACAAGAATAGATACGGAGGCAGAGCAGCATCAAACAGACTGTCAGACTACAGCAGGAAGGCTGGAGAGGGGTGTGAAGGTGGGTAAGAGATCAACCACAGGACTTTTATGCATGCATATAAGCATAACCAATGGACACAAAACACTGGGGGGGGGGTAGGGAAGGTTGGGGGAAGGTCAAGGGGGGAAAAGGGAGACATATGTACTGCTCTTTTAGTATTTTAAGCAATAAAACAAAAATTAAAAAAAAAACAGTGGTGAAAGTATACATCCCTATCTTGTCCCTGAGCATAAGGGGAATGCTTTTAGTTTTTGCTCATTGAGTATGATGTTGGCTGTAGGTTGTTCACATATGGCCTTTATTATGATAAGGTATGATTCCTCTATTCTTAGTTTTCTGAGAATTTTCATCATAAATTGGGGCTAGATTTATTGAATACCTTTCTGCGTGTAATGCTATGATAATGTGATTTTTATATTTTATTTTGTTTATGTGATGTACCACATTCATTGATTTACAAATATAGTACCAATCTTGCATCCCTGGGATAAATCCAGGTTAGTCATGGTGTATGACCTTTGCAATGTATTGCTAGATGTGATATGTTAATATTTTGTTGAGGATTTTAACATTTATGTTCAGCAGGAATATTGGCCTAAAATTTTCTTTCTTTTTAGTATTTTATCTGCCTTGCTAATTAGAATAATTCTGGTCTCATAAAAAGAGCTTGGATGTCTTCCATGTTCTGAATATTTTATTATTTTTTAAAAATATATTTTATTGATTTTTTACGGAGAGGAAGAGAGAGAGATAGAGAGCTAGAAACATCAATGACAGAGAAACATCTGCTGAATGCCCGCAACCACGGTACATGCCTTTCACCAGAATCAAACCTGAGACCCTTCTGTCCACAGGCCAACGCTCCTCTGAGGAGGATAGCATTAGTTCTTTTTTTGAATGTTTTACGAATGTTACTGGTGCAACCATCTGTAGCAGAATTTTTTTGTTTAATGAGAGCTTTCTTTTTAAAAAAATATATTTTTATTGATTTTTTACAGAGAAGAAGGGAGAGGGATAGAAAGTTAGAAACACTGATAAGAGAGAAACATCGACCAGCTGCCTCCTGCACACCCCCTACTGGGGATGTGCCCACAACCAAGGTACATGCCCTTGACTGGAATCAAACCTGGGACCCTTCAGTCTGCAGGCCATCGCTCTATCCACTGAGCCAAACAGGTTAGGGCAAGAGAGCTTTCTTTTGATTACTGTTTCAGTTTCATCAGTTGCCATCAATCTATTCAGGCTTTCTTATTCTTCCTGAGTTTTGAAGGATTATATATTTCTAGGAATTTTTCCATTTTACTGAGGTTGTCCAATTTGTTGGGAAAGAGCTGTTCATAGTATTTTCTTATAAGTCTTTGTATTTCTGTGATGTCAGTTGTTACTTCACCGCTTTCATTTCTAATTTATTTATTTCAATCCTCTTTCTTTGTTTCTTGATGAGTCTGGCTAAGTGTCCATCAATCTTGTTTATCTTTTCAAACAATCAGTTCTTGGTTTCATTGAATTTTTCTGTTGTTTTTTTTAGTGTCTATGTAATTTATTTCCTCTCTGTTATTCATTACTAGAGGCCCGGTGCACAAAAATTTGTGCACTCAGGGGTGGGGGGGGGAGGTCCCTCAGCAATCTGGGACCCCTTGGGAGATGTCCACCCAGGGGCATGGGCCTAAGCTGGCAGCCAGACATCCCTCTGGCAGCCCGGGGGGCCCTCGGAGGATGTCCACTTGCCAGCAGGGAACAGGCCTAAGCTGCAGTCAGACATCCTTAGCTCTGCTTAGGAGGCAGGAGAGGCTCCTGCCACCACTGCTGTGCTGACAGTTGTCAGCCTGGCTTGTGGCTGAGCAGAGCTCCCCCTGTGGGAGCACACTGACCACCAGGGGGCAGCTCCTGCATTGAGCGTCTGCTCCCTGGTGGTCAATGTGTGTCATAGTGACCAGTCATTCCCAGTTGTTCTGCTGTTAGGGTCAATTTGCATATTATCCTTTTATTATATAGGATTTCCTTCCTTCTACTTACTCTGTGCTTTTCTTGTTGTTCTAGTTATAGTTATTTTAGATATAGTGTCAGATTGTTTATTAAAGATTTTTCTGTTTTATGTGGGCCTATAATACTGTGAACTTCTTCCTGAGGAGTACTTTCACTGTGTCCCTTAAGTTTTGGGTTGCTAAATGTTGATTTTCATTTGCTTCCAGGTAATTTTTTTTAATTTTTTCCTTAATATCATTGGTAAACCATTCATTGTTTAATAACATTCTATTTAGCCTCTACATGTTTGAAAGTTTTTGGTGTTTTTTTAATTTTCTTTTATTATAGTTGATTTCTAGTTTCATGCCATTGTGACTCATGATGATGTCTGATATAATTTCACGCTTCTTGAATTTGTTGAAGGTTATTTTGAGTCCTAAAGTGTGGTGTATCTTTGAGAATGTTCCCTGTGCACTTAAAAAGAATGTGTAATATTTAGGTTTTGGATGAAATGCTCTTTAAATATCAATTAAGTTAATCTGATCTAGTGTGTCATTTAGGGCTGCTTTTTCCTTGTTGATTTTTTTGTTTGGAAGATGTATCCAGTGATGTGAGTGGAGTGTTAAATTTCCCTGCTATGATTGTATTGCTGTCATTCTCTGCCTTAAAGTCTCCAAAGAGCTTTTAATATACATTATGTGTTCCTAATTTGGTGCATATCATAGGAGACTGAGAATTCATATCACATTATTCTAAAATTCCTTCCCAGTGTTTTTCTAAACTTGGTCTATGGTAAGGTTAGCAACATCTCAAAATATACATTTGAATAAGATTTCTTTTTTTTCAATTTAAATCTTTTAGGATTCCACTCTTTTATATTAAGTTGTAATTACACATAGTAAAATATAAAAATACAAATATAATGTTTGGTAAGTTGTGACAAAATTTTACATCCATGTAACCCACACTCTAAATAGATCAGTATTTATGTCACCCAGAAAGTTCCCTCTTCTCTTTATGTATAAAAATTGTTATTAATCATTATCAATGTTTTTAATTATATATATTAATTTTGTAACCTGCAATACCAAATATACAGGACCTTCTCTCTGCTCAAAGAGAATGATGTTTAAATACATACCCAAGCACCCAGTTGAGCATTGACCTATGAACCAGGAGGTCACCATTTGAATCCCAGGCAGGACACATACCTGAGCTGTGGGCTCGATCTCCAGTGTGGGATGTACAGGAGGCAGTTGGTCAATGATTCTCTTTCATCATTGATGTTTTTATCTCTCTCTCCCTTTCTGAATTCAATAAAAGTATATTTAAAAAATAAAAATAAAAAGTAAATACATATACAAGCAATACATAAGATAATACTTTAAATTCTGTAAAAGCATTTATTAAGAATTTTTATCAGAGAAAGAATACACATAACTATATATTAATTAAGCACAACTCAAAATTAAATTAACACCAAATCAGAATTCTATATAATAGTTCAATGCTATCACAGTCTTTATAAGTGCAACATAGAAGAAATGAGATTTCAGCAGTGTTAAATAAAGAGGAAAATATAGGGAATTTAGGAAGACAGCTGGAAATATGGAGGAATATATATATATGTGTGTGTCACCTGCATGTATTTGTGTGTATTTGTGTGTGTATGTGTTTGTTTATGTGTGTTAGGGCCAAATTAAAGATGGAACAAAATGTTATTGTAAAACATAGACATTATTAATTGCTTAATAAAATTCATGTTTATATAAATTATATTAGATCATAGTATCCAATGAGTGACTACTGAGTAAGAATGTCATGAATTTCTAAAATCCCTGAAACACACAGATTTCAAATGTGTTGTGGTACAAATGCCATTGGTTTAGAAGATTTCTGTCCTGACTTTTGTAATATGGTTAGCTGACACTGATTGTGGGTTACTATTTTGACCTTCTGCTCTTGGAATAATCATGCTTACCACTAATAGATATAACAATGCAAAAATCCAAGATGATGGCAGCGTAGGTAGAAGGTACACTTACCTCCTCCCCTGACCAAGCTGGAATTAAAATTAAAATAAAGAAAATCACCCTCACCAGTTTGGATCAGTGGTTGGAGCAGTGACTGAAGGATCACAGGCTCTATTCTGGACAAGGGCATATATTTCCATTGCAGGTTCAATCCCTGGCACTGGTGGGGGCATGTGTGTAAGGCAACCAATTGATATGTTTCACATCCATATTTCTCTCTCCCTGCCTCTCCCCCTCCCTTCCACTCTCTCTCTCTCTAAAACTAAATGGACTAGTTGACTTTATAAGTGAGTTTTACCCAACATTCAATGAAGAATTAATACCAATCCTCAAAATATTCAAAAAAATTTCAAGAGGAGGGAAGACTTCCAAGGTTTTTAACATGGCCAGCATTATCTTAATTCCAAACCAGATAAAGACACTATAAAGAAAGAAAATTATAGGCCAATATACCAGATGAATATAATGCTAAAATCCTCAACCAAATATTAGCAAATAGGATCCAGCAATACACTAAAAATCATATAGCATGATCAAGTGGGATTTATTCCAGAAATGCAAAGCTGATAAAATATTCACAAATCAATAAAAGTGATACACCACAAAAACAAAATTAAGGGTCATATGATCATATCAATAAATGCAGAAAAAAACATTCAACAAAATCATAACCCATTTATGATAAAAAAAATTTCAGACTAGAGGAACATACCTCAATGTAATAAATGCTATATATGACAAACCTACAGCCAACATCATACTGAAGGGGCAAAAACTGAAAGCATTTTCCTTAATATTGGGAACAAGACAGGGATGTCTTCTCTCACTACTTGTATTCTACATTGTACTATAAGTCCTAGTCACAATGATAAAACAAAAATAAATAAAAGGTATCCAAATTGGAAAGGAGTGAGTAAAACTGTTATTCACAGACATGATATTGTACATAGAAAATCCTAAAGAATCCCCCAAAATGGCTAGATTTAATAAATAAATTCAGTAAAGTTGTAGGATACAAAATTAACACATGGAAATCAATGGTATTTTTATACACCAATAATGAACCCTCAGAAAAAGAAACTAAGAAAACAATCCCATTTACCATTAGAACAAAAATATAAGATACCTGCCAATAAACTTAACCAAGGAAGTAAAAGACCTGTACTCAAAAACTATAGGATATTGAAAAAGGAAATAGAGGAAGAGGCAAAAATGTGGAAGTATATATTGTGATTATGGATTGGAAGAATTAACATCATTAAATGTCCATACCAGAGCAATCTACAGATTCAAAGCAATTCCTATTAAAATACCAATGACATATTTCACAGATTTAGAACAAATATTCCAAAATTTCCATGGAATCAAAAAAGATCCTGAATAGCCACAGAAATCTCGAGGAAGAACAATAAAATTTGAGGGATCACAATACAAGATATCAACCTATACTGCAAAGCTTTTGTAACCAATACAGCCTGGTACTAGCATACAAACAGGCAAATAGACCAATGAAACAGAACAAAGACCCCAGAAATTGACCCATGCCAATATGGCCAATTAATATTTTCCAAAGGAGGTAAGAACATTTAATGGAGTAATGATAGTCTTTTCAATAAATGGTGTTCTGAAAACTAAATATGTGCATGCAAAAAAATTAAACTACCAACTTACACCATATACAATAATAAATTCAAAATGGATAAAAGACTTAAAGGTAAGTCATAAAACTATAAACACCATAGACAAAAATATAGGCAATGTCCGGTCAACATATCTCAGTGGTTGAGCATAGACCTATGAACCAGGAGGTCATGGATTCTATTCCTGGTCAGGGCATACCTAGGTTGCAGGCTCAATCCTCAGTGGGGGGTATGCAGGAAGATACCAATCAATTATTCTCTCTCATCACTGATGTCTCTATCTCTCTCTACCTCTCCTTTTCTCTCTGAAATCAATGAAAATATATTTTAAAAATATACATGGTCAGGAAAATTTCAGACATCTCACATAGCAGTATTTTTACCATACATCACTGAGGGCAAGGAAAACAAACAAAAGAATTAACAAATGGGACTACATTAAACTGAAATCTTCTGCACAGCAAAAGAAACCATTAAGAAATTGAAAAGGGGACCTACTGTATTGGAAAACATATTTACCAATGATACATCTAATAAGGTTTTAATTTCCAAAATATATAAAAAGTTATACACCTCAACAACAGGAAAACAAATAATCCAATTAAAAAATGGGCAAAGGACCTGAATAGACACTTCTCCAAACAGGACATACAGATGGCCAATAGACACATGAAAAAATGCTCAGTATCACTAATCATCAGAGAGACTCAAATTAAAACTATAATGGGTATTACCTCACACCTCACAGAATAGCTACCATCAATAAATCAACAAAGAACAAGTACTGGTGAGAATGTGGAGAAAAGTGTACTAGAGATCCCTAGTGCACTGCTGGTGGGAATGCAGACTAGTACAGTCACTGTGAAAAACAGTATGGACAGTCTTCAAAAAATTAAAAATGGATCTTCCAGTTTACCCAGTGTCCCACTTCTGGAAATATATCCTAAGATCTCTGGAACACCAATTAGAAAGAATATATGTAACCCTATGTTAGTAGCAGCACAATTTTTAATAGCTAAGATGTGGAAACAGCCCAAGTGCCCATCAGCAGATGAGTGGATAAAAAAGCTGTGGTACATTTACTAGTACACCATGAAATACTATGTAGTAGTAAAAAAGAAGAACCTGCTACCCTTTGGGACAGCATGGAGGGACTTGGTATGGATGCATGAAACAAAATAACAGGTCTGAGTGGATGCAGGGTAGGAGGAAGGGGACAGGAAGAGATTAACCAAAGAACATATATGCATATATGGACAACCCAGGGACATAGACAATGGCATGAGGAAGGTTTTGGATGGGGCAGGGATTGGATGGAGGGGGGTAAAAATGGAGAAATTGGGAGCCATCTGCAATACTGTTGAGAATAAAATAAAAATCAGGATTCAATAAACAATTGAATGTTCATATGATCCATTTATTCTTATTATCTTCATATTCTCTCAATTTTGATTAGCTTTATTGTGATTTCCATATGGTACTAATATAGGTCCTTCTATAATATAAACTTCTCAAAAAAGTTTAAAAAAAAAAAGTTTTTCACAACAAATCAATAAAAATTATATATAATGCCCTGGCCTGGTGGCTCAGTTTATTTGAATGTCACCTCATACATCAAAAGGCTGCAGATCATTCTGAAGGACACCAACTTATTAATCATTCTGAAATATTCATCCTTTCAAACTTACTATTATATAAAGTGAAAGGACTAAATTCATTCACATTTTATCCATGACCATAAACAACCTGCTCCAAAACATAACTTTAAAGTCTCTTAGTCCTACTTACATTCATATTGTCTTTGTTCCAATTGAACTGGTGTAATTATCTTCTTTCCTCTTTATTCAGAGAACTCTCCTCTTTTTCTTCAGAAATCCTCCTGCCTGTAGACTTCTTTACACATTAAACTTACATAGCCCAGGGACATTTCCAGTATCATTCACTTTACTTTTAATTATTTTTACTCATGATTGACCCTTCTATGCTGTTCAAATGTCTTAAAAGTACAAATCATATTTTCATGCCTTTTTATTTCTTCATTAAAAGAGTATAAAACCTTATAGTTAGTGATCAAAAATAGTTACTGCTTCTTTTAGTGAATTTTTGAAATTTGTCTGAATTATCTTTCAGATACCATAATTTAATCTACTCTTTTTAAAGGTATAGTTGGAATAAAATATCACATTAATTTTAGGTGTACAACATAGTGATTGACCCTTTTACTATTATACTAGAGGCCTGGTGCACGGATTTGCACCTGTGTAGTCCTTGACCTGGCCTGCATCCTCTTGCAATCCAGGATACCTCAGGAGATGTTGGACTGCTGGTTTCAGCCTGATCCCTGCAGGCCAAGCCGAGGGACCCCACCAGGCCTCTAGTATGCATATAAGGTCTTTGGTTAATCTCTTCCCTCCCTTCCCCGTTCCCTCTGAGATTCCATAAGACTGCCAACTGATTTCTCAGCAGAAATACTTTTGGCCAGAAAGAATTGGCATGAAATATTCAAAGTAATTAAAGCAAGGGCCTACAATGAAGACTACTTTACCCAGCAAGGCTATTATTTAAAACTAGGTGTTCTGTGCACAAAAATTTGTGCACTCGAGGCCAGTGGGTCCCTTAACCCGGTCTGTGCCCTCTCACAGTCTGGGAACCCTCGGGGAATGTTCACCTGCTAGCGTGCCTGGCCAGCCTGGGTGAGGGGCTGATGGCTATTTGAAGACCGGCCAAGCCCCCCAGTGGGGACCCTCACCCCACGGGGGTGTGGCCAGCCTGGATGAGGGGCTGAGGGCCTTTTTCAGGCTGCCCACAGCCCCTTCAGGGTTCGGGTCCCTACTGGGGTGCCTGGCCAGCCTGGATGAGGGGATGATGGCTGTTTGCAGGCTGGCCACAGCTCCCATTGACCCAAGGTCCCAGCGAGGCTGGCTGGAAGCAGATATCTAAGGTTTATTTATCTTCTATAATTGAAACTTTGTTGCCTTGAGCAGAGGCCACAGCTGGCCTAGGCAGGCAGTTTCCTCCATTGCTGGCCTCCTGTTTGCTCTAGCTCTGTGGTTGCTGGCCACCATCTTGGCTGGGTTAATTTGCATACCATTGCTCTGATTGGCTGGTGGGCATGGCTTGGTTGGTGAACATGGCTTAGGTGTAACAGAGTGAAGGTTAATTTGCATATTACTCCTTTATTAAATTAGATGAAGGAGAAAGAGAGAGCTTTTAAACAAGAAGAAGCAAAAGGAATTTGTTACCACCAAACCAGCATTACAAAAAAATATTATTGATCACCTATAAATAATCACTTTAAATGTAAATGGGTTAAGTGTTCCAAACAAAAGACAGGATAACTGAATGGATAAAATATAAGACCCATATAAATGTTGTCTACAAGAGACCTACCTCAGAAAGAAAGATACACACAGACTAAAAGTAAAGGGATGAAGAAAAATATTTTATGAAAATAGAAAGAAAAAAAAGTTGGGATAGTAATAACTTTATCCTATAAAATATACTTTAAAAAAGGACTATAGCAAGAGAAAAAGAAGGATACTATCTAATGATAAAGGGAGCACTGCAACAAGAAGATATTACCCTTGTAAACATTTATGCACCCATTATAAGAGCCCCTAAATATATAAACCAAATCTCAATGGAAATAAAGAGAGATATTGACAGTAAAACAAACATAGTAAGGGATTTTAAGTTCCCAATGACATCACTGGATAGATCTTCCAGAAAGAAAAATCAACAAGGAAATAGTGACCTTAAATGTCACACTAGGTCAGACGAATTTAATAAATATCTTTAGAGTATTTCACCCCAGAGAAAAAGAATATACATTCTTTTCAAGTACACATGCAATATTTTTCTAAGAGAAACCCTATGTTAGGAAACAAAGTAAGTTTCAATAAATTTAAGAAGATTGAAGTTATATCAAGCATCTTCTTTGACTTTATGGTATCTAATCTAATAAAAGAATAATATGCAAATTGACCCTCACTCTGTTATACCCACAAGCCACGCCCACCAACCAATCAGGAGAAAATATGCAAATTAACTCAACTAAGATGGTGGCGCCCAGTCCACTTCAGCTCCACAACTGAAGTAGCCAGTCCACCTCAGCTCCACAACTGAAGTGAGGGAGGCAGGGCAGGCCAAAGGGCAGAGCCATCAATCGCAGGAACCTGGGAAGGGGCGGAGACATCTATCATGGGGGTTGGAGGGTCTTCTGCAAAGGCCTGCAGCCTCAGGCAGAGACCTCCAGCCTGGGAAGGGGTGGAGCCGGCCATCACAGGGGTCTTCTGCCCAGGCCTGCAGCCTCCAGCAGAGATGCCCGGCCTGGGAAGGGGTGGAGCTGGCCATCGCAGGAGTTGGGGGGTCTTCTGCCCAGGCCTGCAGCCGGCAATGGCAGGGGGCAGGATCAGAGCCAGTGATCACAGATGCCTGGGCTCTGTGAAGCCAGTGATCATAGGGATCTGGGGGTCCCCTGCCCAGGCCTGCATTCTCAGCCAGAGATTACAAGCCTGGATAGGGGTGGAGTTGGGATTGGAGGGGCAGGGGTAGAACCAGTGATTGGAGAGAACTACAGAGGAAACATGTTTTCTTACTGTTCATTGGCTAAGCTCCCTGTATGCCACTAGTAATATTCTTAGTAACTTGGATAATAAGAATCTGTAAAGGCGATCTAGGGTTTTTCTACCACACTCCTGGAGGAAAAAAAAATGAAATTCCACTACTGGAGGGCTAAGAACTGTCATATCTTGCCCTAGCCAGTTTGGCTCAGTGCATAATGCCTCAGCCTGCCTACTGCAGGGTCTGGGTTCAATTCCGACCAAGGGCATGTACCTAGGTTGCAGGCTACTCCCTGGCCAAGGCCCATGCAAAAGGCAACCAATCGAAGTGTTCTTCTCACTTTGATGATTCTCTCTGTTTTCCCCTTCTCTTCCACATTGTCTAAAAATCAATCCTCAGGTGAGGATTTAAAAAGAAAAAAAGAAAGAAAGAAATGTCATATCCTATAAAAGACACATCTTGAAAATGACTAAAAAAAGTTGTCATTTTTTCATGGTGAAGGGACTGGAGTCCATGTTAACGAAAATACCTTGGTGGCTGCGGTGACTGGCAGTGGCTGCAGCAGCGGAGTGATGGGGCTGGTGGCTTCCCCTGATTAGCCTGGTCACCTCCCACAAAGGAAGTCCAGACTGTGTCTTAGGTCCACTCCCCAAGGGGAGCAGGGAGCAGGCCTAAGCCGTCAGTAGGACATCCCCTGAGGGCTCCCCATATGTGAGAGGGGGAAGGCTGGGCTAGAGAACCCCCCCCCCCAGTGCACAAATTTCATGCACTGGGCCCTTAGTAATGATATAAAACTAGAAATCAATCACTGGAAAAACCTATAAAAACACCCAAAGACATGAAGGCTAAATAACATGTTACTAAACAATAAATGGGCTAATAATGAAATAAAGGAAGAAATCAAAAGTATCTTAAAACAAATGAAAATAAGAACACAACAACACGAAATCTATGGAGCACAACAAAAGCATTCATGAGAGGAAAATTTATAACATTACAGAACTATCTTGAAACAAAACAAAACAACACAAAAAAAATCAGATAAACAATCCAACTTTACACTAAGGAACTTGAAAAAGAACAACAAACTAAGCCTAAAGTGAGTATAGGGAAGAAAATAATAAATATCAGAGCAGAAATAAACAAAATTGAGTCTAAAAATCCAATATAAAGGATCAATGAAACTGAGCAGTGGTTCTTTCAAAAGATAAACAAGATTGGCAAACCTTTAATCATACTAACCAAGAAAAAAAGAGAGAGGATCTAAATACAGAAAATCAAACATGAAAGAAGAAAATAACAACTGACACCAAGAAAATACAAAGGCTGGCAAGAAAATATTATAAAACTATATGCCAATAAATTGTATAATCTGGAAGAAATTGATAAATTCCTAGAAACATACAATCTTCCAAAACTAAATGAGGAATAATCTGAAACTTTGAGTAGACAGATTACAACTGGTGAAATTGAAGCAGAAATTTTTAAAAAATCTCCAGACAAACGTCCTGGACCAGATGGCTTCACAGATTAATTTTACCAAACATTAAAAAAAGTACACACACCTATCCTTCCCAAATTATTACAAAAATTTCAAAATGAGAGAAAACTTCCAGCTTATTTTAAGAGGTCAACATTATCCTAATTCCAAAACCAGATAAAGACATTACAGAGAAGGAAAAATATAGGCCAAATTCCCAACAAAATAGCAATCTGAATTCAATAATATATTTAAAAGGTCATAAACCATGATCAAGTGGAATTTACTGCTAACATGCAAAGTTGTTATAATATCCACAAATCAATTAATGTGATATACCACATAAAAAAAATAAAGATAAAATGATATGATCACAATAGGTACAGAAAAAGCATTAGATGAAATCTAATTTATGATAAAAACTCTCAGCAAAGTGGAAATAGAGAGAACATACCTCAACATAATAAAGGCCATAGGTGAAAAACCCACAGCCAGCATTAATGCAAAAACTAAAAGTATTTCTCCTGGTTCAGGAACAAGACAGGGATGTCCAATTTTATCACTCTTATTCAACATAATACTGGAAGTTCAAGCTATAGCAATCAATCAAAAAGAAGAAATAAAAGTCATCCAAATAGGAAATGAAGAGGTAAAATTATCATATTTTTAGATTACATGATACTGTATAGAGAAAACCCTTAAGATTCCATCAAAAACTACTGGAACTAATCAATGAATTCAGTAAAGGAGCAGGATAAAAAGTTTATCCAGAAATAAGCTGCATTTTATACAAATTTTGTGCACTGGGAGGGGGTGTCCTTCAGCTCAGCCTGCACCCTCTCCAATCTGGGACCCCTCGGGGGATGTCCAACTGCTGGTTTAGGTGGATCGGGCCTAAACCGGCAGTTGGACATCCTTCTCACAATCCTGGACTACTGGTTCTCAACCGCTTGCCTGTCTGCCTGCCTAATTGCCCCTAACTATTTCTGCCTGCCAGCCTGATCACCCCCTAACCACGCCCCTGCCAGCCTGATCGATGCCTAACTGCTCTCCTGCTGGCCTGATTGCCCCCAACTGTCCTCCCCTGCTGGCCCAATTGCCCCCAACTGCCCTCCCCTGCTGGCCTGATTGCCCCCCAAATGCCCTCACCTGTAGGCCTGGTCTCCCCCATCTGCCCTTCCCTGCAGGACTGGTCCCCCCAACTTCTCTCCCCTGCAGGCTGGTCCCCCCAACTGCCCTCCCCTGCTGGCCTGATTGCCCACAACTGCCCTCCTCTGCTGGCCATCTTGTGGTGGCCATCTTGTGACCACATAGGGGTGGCCATCTTTGACAACATGGGGGTGGCCATCTTGTGCGAGGGCATGATGTCAATTTGCATATTATCTCTTTATTATATAGGATGATGAACTATCATGATCTCACTCATTTATGGAATATAATGAACAACATAAACTGATGAACATAAATAGATCCAGAGACAGTGAAGCATCAATCAGACCTCCCTCAGAGGGAAGGTAGGGAAGGGGAGGGGGACAAGGAGGAGAGATCAACAAAAGGACTTGTATGCATCCATATAAGCCTAATCAATACAGACAACAGGGGGTGAGGGCATGAGTCGGGGAGGGTGTGTGTGGGGTAATGGGGGTATAACGATATATATGTAATACCTTAATCAATAAAGAAAAAAATTAAATAAAGAAAAAGAAACTAAGAAAATAATCCCATTCACAATTACTTCAAAAAGTGAAATACCTAAAATAAATTTAACCAAGGATGTAAATGACCTGTATTCAAATGATTATAATATATAAGAGAGAGGACCTAAATACATAAAATCAGACATGAAAGAAGAAAATAACAACTGACACCAAAGAAATACAAAGGATTGCAAGAAAATATTATAAAACTATATGCCAATAAATTGTATAATCTGGAAGAAATTGATAAATTCCTAAAACATACAAAAAATTAAATAACATACAAATAAGTGAAAGCAAATACAATGGTCATGTATAGAAGAATTAACATCATTAAAATGTCCATATGCCCAAAGTAATCTATAGACTTGATGCAATCTTATCAAGATACCAATGGTATGTGCCATATTTTTCTGTGTACAAGATGCCCCTATGTATAAGACACCCCCCACTTTTCCAACCCCAAATTAAGAAATTAATATTTTAAACATTTTTGCTGGCTTCCCTCTTTTTTGTTTTTCATTTTGTTTTTGTTAATCCTCACCCAAGGATATTTTTCCATTGATTTTTAGGGAGAGTGGAAGAGAGAGAAAAAGACAGAGTGAAACATCGATGTGATAAAATCACATCAATTGGTTGACTCCTCCACAAGCCCTGACCAGGGCCCAGGCCAGGAAGGAGACTGCAACCAAGGTACATGCCCTTGACTAGAATCGAACCCAGGACGCTTTGGTCCACAGGCTGATGCTCTATCCATTGAGCCACACCAGATAGGACTGGTTTTCCTCTTAAGGCCTTCTTCTTTTTTGGCATCTTAAGGAGTTGTTCTTTCTGTTTTCTCCACTGTCTGATCATATACTCAGTAGGATAAAGTCCAAATTGTCTCTCAGGATTTCTATTTCTGTGCTCTTTTGCATGGCTTATTACATTCAGTTTGAATTTTGCAGAGTAAGACAATCATTTACTAGTATTTATCCTTTTATTTTTTTTTTTTACATCTTTATGGGCTCAGAATGCTCAGATCCCTGTTGCATCTGTGCACTCTCCACCTCAACCTACAGTTATGACATCAGCTGAAGTTAGTAACAATAAGGCTTGTGATTGGAGAAAGCCTGTTTGACAAGGTATGGGCAGCTACACACCCGTGGCTCCCTCCTCAGCTGACTTTCATGTATAAGATGCCAGTCAATTTTCAGTCTAATGATTTTAGAAAAAAATAGCATCTTATACACAGAAAAATATGGTATCTCAGAGCTAGAAAAAATATTCCAAAAAAAATTATATAGAAGCATAGAAGACCCTGTATAGCCATAGAAATTTTGAGAAAGGAGAGCAAGTTGGAGGTATCATACAACCTATTATAGAACTATTCTACAAGGCCATAGTAATCAAAACAGCATGGCACTAGTAGAAAAGCAGACACATCTGCCAATGGAACAGAACAGAAATCCCAGAAAAGAACCTGTGCTATATTGTCAATTAATATTTGAAAAATGAGACAAGAACACAAAATGGGGTAAAAATAGTCTATTCAACAAATGGTATTGGAAAATTGGATAGATACATGCAAAAAAATGAAACTAGACCACCTTCTTACACCATCCTAACTAATAAAAGCATAATATTAAAATTAACCATTTCTTTGGAATGCCTAAGCCACGCCCACCAGCCAATCAGAGCGACTGTATGCAAATTAACCCAGCCAATATGGAGGCCAGCACTCAGGGACCTGAGTAAACAGGCAGCGTCCATTGCAGCAGGAGTGAAACTGTTTGCGGGCCGCCTGGGCATCGCTCTGCTCCAGGGAACAACATATTTGCAACAAATGTTTCAATCCTAGGAGCTGAAGCAAACAGCAGGCCGGGCCTGACTTCTAATTAAACATTGTTTCATTATAGAAGCCAGAGCTGGAGCAGAGGGGACATTTCGTTACTAGACCCCGGCTTAAAAGAACAGTGTATCAATTACAGAAGATAAACAAACCCCAGAAACCTGCTCCAGCCAGCCTTGCTGGGACATTAGGTCAATGAGGGCTGTGGGCAGCCTGAAAGCCTGCAAACAGCCATCAGCCCCTCACCCAGGCTGACCAGGCATACCAGCAGGTGGACATCCCCAGAGGGGTCCTAGACTGCAAGAGGGCACAGGTCAGGCTGATGGACCTCCTAAGTGCACAAATTTTTGTGCACCGAGCCCCTAGTTCCTCAATAAAAGGAAAGATAAGAAATAACTTCTAAAGAACATATTCCCTATTGGTCCTTTAGCTAAGGTGACCAGATGACCCGCTTTTGGCAGGACAGTCCCGATTTTTAAGTTTGTCCCGTGTCCTGCAGTGTTTTAAAAAAGTCTCGATTACTCTTTGTAATATTTTAAGTAATGATAGAAAAAAAATGGTGTACCGCTTTAAATCTGGTCACCTTACCTTTAGCCCATGTTCAAAGGTAATTTATCAAAAGAAGAGTCAATAAAATTAAACAAAGGTTTATACTATTAATCTTCAGTGAGGTAAAGATTCAGTTCAGAGGACAACAATAATATATGAATCAGGAATAATGAAAATTAAATCTTCAAAGAGAACATACTTAATTAAATTCCAAGTATCTGATATCATAGAATCCAAAATTATATGGCTTAAAATCATGATTAAAAATAAAGAAAAATTATTTTATTTATTTATTATTTTTTAAAATATATTTTATTGATTTTTTACAGAGAGGAAGGGAGAGGAATAGAGAGTTCGAAACATCGGTGAGAGAGAAACATTGATCAGCTGCTTTCTGCACACCCTCTACTGGGGATGTGCCTGCAACCAAGGTACATGGCTTTGACTGGAATAGAACCTGGGACCCTTTAGTCTGCAGCAGACATTCTATCTACTGAGCCAAACCGTTTAGGGCTAAAGATATATTATTGAGCCACATGATTAAGTTGCTATTTTAACATGGTTAAAGATTAATTCTGGCCCTGGCCAATATGGGTCAGTTGGTTGGAGCATCATCCCATACATCCAAAGGTTACCAGTTCTATTCCCAGTCTTGGTACATTTCCAAACTGTAGTTTTGATCTCTGGTCTCAGTGCATACAGGAGGCAACCAATTAATGTTCCTCTCTCATGTTGATGTTTCTCTCTTTCCCTTCCTCTCTTTTTAAAATCAATAAAAACATATTTTTGTGTAAGAATTAAAAAATGATAAATTCTGTTTTTTCCTAAAGTTGCCTTAAATCTTATTACTTTGTAATTAAGATCAAAGATTGTGCTTAAAATTAAATTATATGGCATGGTAGAAAGAAAGAAAATTGATTACACTAAGCAGAAAAATTTTCCTTATCTCAGACATACTAATCTAATAAAAACGAGAGCCGAATAAAAGCTGTTTTTTTAAAATTTGATCTTTGTTCATCTTTCATTTATCTTAGAATAGATTACAAAACTTTCTTACTAAAAACTTCTTTTAATTTATATTCAGTGTAATATTATTAGAAAACTAGGGGCCCGGTGCACAAAAATTTGTGCACTCGGGGTGGAGGGAGTCCCTCAGCCCGGCCTGTGCCCTCTCACAGTCTAGGACCCCTCAGTGGATATCCTATGATGGCCCCAGTCTGCCAGGCGCCTTTTGTGTGTGTGTGTGTGTGTGTGTGTGTGGCCACTGGGGACCTACCCCCAGCTGCATCTGAGGCTCAGAGCAGTCCTCCTGTGTGTGTCTACCTGCTGGGGACCTGCCACCAGGCACACTGTGGAGGCTCATGGTCAGGCCAGCCTTTTCCTGCTCCCTGATCCCCAGAAGGGACCTGGGAAGCCGCCAAACAGGCCGCCAACTTTCCCACTCACTCGTCCCCTGCTGCCTTCCTTTCCCACTTCCCGGTGCCGCCAAGGGGTCTGGGGAGCTGCCAAGCAGGACCCCGGCCCCTGCAGCCTTGCTTTCCCACTCCCCGGTGCCCCGCAAAGGGCCTGGGAAGCCCACCAAGCAGGCCACTGACCCCCCCGCTGCCTCTTTCTCACTCCCCGGCCTGCCACCTTGCTTTCTCACTTTCTGGTGCCCTGCAAGGGGCCTGGGAAGCCCACCAAGCAGGCCACTGACCCCCTGCTGCCTCTTTCCCACTCCCTGATGCCCCGCAAAGGGCCTGGACAGCTGCCAAGCAGGCCGCCTACACCCTGCCACCTCTTACCCGCTCCCCGATGCCCGCCACCTTGCTTTCGCACTTCCTGGTGCCCTGGTGCCACTTCCAACTGCCAGCATAGGCAGGCAGTTGCAACAGAACCCTTTGGT
>PVJC01034803.1:7108-18713 GCA_004026665.1 Murina feae
CCACCTGCTGGCATGCATGGCCAGCCTGGGTGAGGGGCTGAGGGCTGTTTTCAGGCTGGCCACAGCCCCCTCAGGGTTCGTGCACTGGGGGGTGGGATGGCTGGTGAGTGCAGGCGTGGACGTTTCCAGCTGGGTGGCCCACCATCGCAAATACCTGGTGGGCCCCCACCGCTGAAAGTTGGATTGCCTGAACTGTATTTTGACCATTCTCAGTAGCTTTCAGTAACCTGAGCATAAAAAGAAAGAAATTAAATGATAGCATTACCCAGTAATCAATGGTATGGTTTTGCTGGCTGGGTGTTTTGGAATAATGGTACTACAAAGGGAAAAAAAGATTGTGCTAAGAGAAAATTAGATAAGACTATCATAGTATACAACTTAGAAAATAAAATTGAGAGATTGGAAAGGAAACAGAAATGTTAAGAGATAACCTATGGACATAGACATAGAGGGGGAAAGGCCTGGGGGGGGTTGGATATGAGGTGGAAGGGGTCAATGGGAGAAACACATACAACAAGGGGGAACATCTGTGGCCAACCTGCATAGTAGGCTCCGCCATGGGCCACAGAAGCTCCCGCACACCCAGAGCAGGCCACAAGGTTGGATCCAGGCGGCAAGCAGCTGCTGATGAGCCTCCGAGGTTGTGTGGGCCCGTGATAGCTCCATTCCCAAGACCGGCTGCAGGGCCGGGGGCCTGGCTTCCACCCCGCCATGCAGCCAGCCGCCACTGCCCGGAACCGACCACCAGCAAACACGCAGGCGGAGGCCAGGCCTCCCCCTGTGCATTCGCCTGCGCGATCGCTCCATTCCCAGCCCCGGCTACAGGGCTGGGGGCCAGGCTTCCACCCGCCCTGCAGCCAGCCGCCACTGCCCGGAACCCACTGCCGGCACAGGCGGACCTGGTGTTCGCTGGCGCGATTGCTCCATTCCCAGCCCCGGCTGCGCCGGCAAACGCACAGGTGGAGCCTCCGCCTGTGCGTTCACCGGCACCATGGCTCCATTGGACCCAGTGTTTGGGTGGGCTTCCGCCATCTTGGCTGGGCTAATTTGCATACCATTGCTCTGATTGGCTGTTGGGCATCCCGAAGAAACGGTTAATTTTACTATTTCGCTTTTATAGAGTAGATTATTGTGTCCAAAGCATAGCCCAGTTCTGTGATGTAAATAAACTGACCATTTCAAAAGCTGGAAGAAAAGAAAAAGATAGTTAAACATCTTTTTCCTGTGAGGAAGGATTCTTTCAAAACTAGTCTCTACATCAAAGATGATTCATCACTCTAGTCTAATAATGTATTTTTACAAGCCCTTGCTGTTTGGATGATTTTTCAAATAATTATGACAAATTTGCATACTCCTAGTAAACTGACTCAATTATTGCTGCCTTTTGTTTTTCAGCCACCACCAAAGATACCTGACAAGCAGTTAGATGAACGGGAACACACAATAGAAGAATGGAAAGGTAACATTCACTAGATCCTGAGAAATGGAGCTGAGAGAACTTCTGGCTTATTGTGTTGATTTATTCATCGTGTTGAGAAAACTAAAGAAACTTTATATTATTCATAATTCATATTTGGTAATATTATTAGTAGTATTTTTTGCAAAAATAGAAAGATCTCTTTTTCCTCCCTTAATCCTGCTCTCACATCCCCTCTCCCGACACAGAAACGTGTTTGGGTCTGCCCCTTCTGCTCTCCCACCTGGTTGACCCCCAGTGGTGTATGCTGTGCAGTGTGCTTTGTGGGTGTGATCTCACATCAGAGATCACCCTCTCCTGCTCCATATGCCTGGCACATGGATCCCCAGCTGTCCAGCTGTGTCGGTTTCTGTACTCAGCCCCCACTAGCAGAGCACTTAAGTTGTGTCCAGTCTGTTGATATTGCACATGTGAGAACATGCCAATAAAGTACTATAAGATTTGCTGGGCCAAAGGATATTTTTGAATTATTTCCAGATTACCTTCAAATAAATTGTAGCGGTTTACATTTCCATCAGCACTGTATAGGAATGTCTATGTTCCCCCACCTTCACCAACAGAGAGAGTTTATTTGTAATCTTTGCAAATCTAATATAGTAGTTTTACTTTCTGAAGACAGTTGAACGTTAATAATAATGCTTTGATAGTCATGGAGAGATTTCCTTCTGGGGATGGCCTGGCCCTATATTGCTCTCAGTGGCTGAAGAATCGGCCTGTGCACCAAAAGTCTCGGGTTGGGTTCCGGGTCAAGGGCATACACCTGGGTTGTTGCAGGTTCAGTCCCCAACCTTGGTTGGTGCACATTCAGGAGGCAACCAGTTGATGTGTCTCTCTCACATCAATGTTGCTCATTCAAAATCAACAGAAAAAAATATCCTCAGATGAGGGTTAACAAATTTTAAAAAAGCTTCCCTGAGTTAGTTAGGGCCGGTAATGTTTAGACCCTTTTTACCCCATTTGTGTTGTTGTTATGTGGTGTTTGAACCACTTTCGTAGCTACATGACTTTGGGCAAGTCACTTGATCCCTTTTTTTACCTGAACTTAAATAACTGGGCACAGAAGACTTGCTATTAAGAACTATGTGACTGCATATTGGGAAAGCGAAAGGGACTGCAGAGGTATAAACAGACAGGTAATCCAGGTATAAATTTATTTGGGAGGAATAAATTTTATTCTTTCTTCTTAGGAGTGTAACCAGAGATTAGTTTTCTCTGAGTTGAATCTGGGAGACATGTACTTAGATTCTGTAGAGTCTACCAGAATGATATAATTGGGTAGAATCAAGTACATTTTACATGTAATAGGTAATGTGCAAAGATATAACTGTGGGCCAGAGTGTGTAGTATGGAAATACATAAACTGATATTCTTATATCTCATGGAGTCTTAGTAGGCCACCTATTGTAAAACACACCATAATGTGCCACTGGTTATACAATCCAATTTCAGAGACATTAAACTGTAAGAAAAAGTGCATCTTAAAATCAGTGGAACATGGTGTTTTTGTTTCCATAAGGACATACCTGGGGTTTTTTGAGGACTCTAGACAGGTTCGCCTTCATTTTGCATCGTTTCCTCTTAGCCCCACATGCTTTTCCGTGATTTACCTGTTCACTGCCTCTTTCAAGATCTGCTGACAAGTTTTAGCATCATAACGCAAAGAAATGCATTGCCAAAGCCATTAACTGCAGATTACTTTGCCTAGTTAGTACTGCTAGTTAGCTCTTGTTCGTCTACCTAATCCCTTTTCATAAAGGGGTGCTGCTTTCTCATTTTTTAAAAAATCCTCCTAGCTGGAATGCTTATCATTCCTTTTTGTTTCTTTGAAGTAAAGCTTTTCCCATTCTTTCCTCTATCAAGACTTCCTATTTTTCTTTTCCAAGTCCAAGAAGGTCACCATAGCAGGCGAGTTTAGGTGTCTCTAGCGCTTGTTCATTTCAACACATCCACTTGTTTTACCTTATTATCACCAGAAAACACTGTCATACCCTGTAATCACAGATTCTCTATCAGAAGTTTAAAGAATTACAGACTCCTTAAAATTCTATGCTATATTTTTGCTTGCACATTTTCTCAGAAGAGGATACATTGCTTTTATGCAGTTCTTAAATTATTCCAGGACCAAAATAAGGAACAATGGTTCTGTAGCTTCTACCAGATGGTTCTTCTTCAGTAGATGTTCAGTCACAGAGCTCGTCACACAACATCAGGCCACTGAGGAGAATGCAGGGCAGCATCTGGTGCAACTGCTTGGGTGGACGTCCTCGCAGTCCTCTGCCCACGGTAGGCAAAGGGCAGGATCACATGGAGAAATTGTGACAGTGATAGCATGTCAGGCTGCAGTTTTTAAGGTTTACAGGTGTGGCCATCTGCCTCTTTTCTTTATTTTTTAATAAAAATGTATTTTCATACCATTCTTCCACATATTTTTTCATTTAAATCCTTTAACAGGTATATGGGTTAGCACCTACAAGTTCCAGGTCCTATCAGGAAATAGATGCTAATAAGACAGATGACTCGAGCCCTCACTGAGACAGCATGAAACAAGTGTGTGCAGTACAGTGTGAAATGTGGTCTGACATGGCGTCGGACAGAGTGCTGGTGGAGTGGGAAAGGCAAGGTTTCTAACCACAGCTCTATCCTTAATCCGCCTCTAGAAACACCAGTTACGGCAGAGATGTTGTTTCTTTCAACATAATTCTTGGTGGAGGATCAAAGAATTGTTTTTAACATCTTTGAATCTTAGGCTGACACTTATGGACCCTCTACCTTTGGAGGATACTATTTGAAGTACTTAATGTTTGTAAAAATATTTATTTAAAACAGACATCTTGTGAGGTTGGCTTTCAGACTTTGAAAAGTTTGTTTTTGTTCACCTCTTTTTCAGAATTGATATACAAGGAAGTTATGGACTTGGAAGAGAGAACCAAGAATGGAGTTATACGGGGGCAGCCCTCTCCTTTAGGTTGGTTACAATATAAGCTTGGTTAAAATTATAGTTTACTTCTTGTGTTGTAATCTTCAGTGGCCTAAAACATGCAATTCTTTCCATATTTACTACCATTATTATTCAAAGTTTAATAAGTATATGAAGTACAGTTGGGGTGGTTAAATTGGAAGCATTGGTATGTTATACCAATGCACTATAGTATGCACTGCACTATATACTACAGTACACTATACTATACTATACTGCACTATACTATATTATAATACACTATACTATACTACACTATAGTAGATTTCAATGCACTGTACTACAATGCACTATACTACACTATAATGCACTATACTATGTTAAAATGCACTATACTAGTACTATACTGCACGATACTATACTATCTACAGTAATAAAGGGGAAACATGCAAATTGGTGTCACTCTGCTACACCCCAAGCCACACCCACCAGCCAGTCAGTGACTATATGCAAATTAACCCAACCAAGATGGGGGGCGGCAGCCATGGAGCTGGAGCAAGGAGGAGGCTTGGTTGCCCTGGCGATGGAGGAAGCCAAGATTCCCGCCTGCCCTGGCTGACTATGGCCTCTGCTCAAGGCAACCAAGTTTCAATTATAGAAGATAAATAAATCTTAGATACCAACTTCCAGCCAGCCTCGCTGGGAGCTTGGGTCGCTGGGAGCTGTGGCCAGCCTGCAGACAGCCATCAGCCCCTCACCCAGGCTGGCCAGGCATCCCAGCAGGACCCCCAGCCATGCACCAGGCCTCTGTCCTATATAATAAAAGGGTAATATGCAAATTGACCCTAACAGCAGAACAACTGGGAATGACTGGTCACTGTGACACACACTGACCACCAGGGGCAGACGCTCAATGCGGGAGCTGCCCCTGGGGGTCAGTGCGCTCCCACAGGGGGAGCTCTGCTCAGCCACAAGCCAGGCTGATGGCTGCCAGTACAGCAGTGATTGTGGGAGCCTCTCTCGCATCCTCAGCAGCGCTAAGGATATCTGACTGCAGCTTAGGCCTGCTCCCCACTGGCAAGTGGACATCCTCTGAGGGCTCCCGGGCTGCCAGAGGGATGTCTGACTGCCAGCTTAGGCTGATCCCCCTAGGGAGCAGGCCTAAGCCACCAGGTCGACTCCCCCAAGGGGTCCCAGACTGCGAGAGTACACAGGCCAGGCTGAGGGCCCCCCCTCCCTGCCCCCAGTGCACAAATTTTTGTGCAGCAGACCTCTAGTAATACACTATATTATAATAACACTACACTATACTAACATATGAGTGAATGACTTAATCAAATGACTTAAGCGTTTTCTATGGTACTGACATTCCACTGAACAGAAAGTTTTTTGTTGGCATTATTGTCTTCAAAGAAGAAATTTCTCACTATGCAGTATACTTACTTTTCTATGATTTTAACAATCTTTTACTTTGTATAAGTAAGCAAAATTTGGTACATGTGATACCAAATTACTGTCTTTCTTTGTCCCTTTGGTGTTTTTGATTTGTTGATTAAAGTCAATAACATTAAAACTACTGTTAGAAAGTGTTCTGTTTCGCCCTGGTCAGTTTTGCTCAGAGATTAGGGCATCGGCCCGAAGACTGAAGGGTCACAGGTTTGATTCCTTCTCAAGGAGATATATCTTGGTTGCAGGTTCAATCCTTGGCCCTCTCTCTCTCACCCTTCCTTCTACTTTCTCTTAAAAAAAAAAAAAATCAGTGGAAAAATGTAAGTGTTCTATTTTTAAGAAGGAAACTGGTTTGTAGGAGTTAAGCATTTTATTTTATCACTAGAGGCTCAGTGCACAGATCCGTGTATCATTGGGGTCCCTCGGTCTGGCCTATATCATCTCGTAATCCAAGATCCCTCAGGAGATGTTGGAGAGCTGGTTTCGGCCCGATCCCTGCAAGCCAAGTTAAGAGACCCCACCGGTGCACAGTCGGGGCCGGGAAGGGACCACGGGAGGGCTCTAGGGCATCTCGCCCAGTCCCAATCAGCCAGACCCCAGCAACAAGCTAACCTACCAGTTGGAGCACCTGCCCCCTGGTGGTCAGTGTGTGTCATAGTGACTGGTCGAACGGTCAGACACTTAGCATATTAGGCTTTTATTATATAGGACTAGAGGCCTGGTGCACAAAAATTTGTGCACTCGGGTGGGAGGGGCGGTCCCTCAGTGAGGCCGGCCCCCTCTTATAGTCCAGGAGCCCTCAGGGGATATCCTAAGCTCCAGTCTGGCCTCCCTCTGCAGGAGGCAACTGGGCCAGTCAGGGGAAGATAATGCCTCCATCATGCTGCTGGCCACCACGGCTTACCTGAGCCTTGGCCCGGCACTTGTAGCAGCAGCCTCTATGGCTTTGTCCAGAAGGATGTCCAGAAGACGTCTTGTCTAATTAGCATGTTACCCTTTTATTAGTATAGATTATTAATGTAGATAAGCTGATTTTATTTTAGTACTTGTCAAAGCATAAAGAGGGAACAGTTAAAGGACATGTACATATTAACTATACATCTACATGACAAATACTGTTGGTTTATGTACTTTACTAGTATTTCATTCAGCCCTCAAAACCCCAAAGGAGGGATTTTATGTACACTTTACAAATGAGGGAACTAAAACTCAGAAAAATTAAATAACATAAGGTTGCAAATCTATTGTATAAAAAGGTAATACTTGAAGCCACACTTATCAATAACTTTGGAGGGCCTGGTTTCCCCAGCATCCCATATGCCCTCTGGCCAGGAACAGAGACTTTTCAGGCTACAAAGAGCAGGATAATTTTATGGAAGAGGTGACATTTGAGCTGAGCCTTGGAGACTGAGTAGTGTTTTAATAGATGGGTCTTAAAGTTTACTAAAACTATGCCATTTTATCCCTGAAAAACTCTTCCGCATTCTAAGAAAAAAAAATTGCATATTATATCTATTTATTGGGAAAAATTTTAACTATAGTTTCAGATGCCCATTTTGTTTTGCTGTAAACATATATTTGTTTAAATCATTTTTGTAGCTCCTATGACATTTTGGTTATATTTTAAAGTTTTTAAATGTTTTGTTAAATCCTTGATTAGAAATGCAATTTTCCAAATTAGAATATAGATTCTGTTGAAAATATAAATTGGTTTCCACAACTTTTATTTAGAATTTACTTGTAGCAAAACTATGTTGTAAATGCTTTAATAGCACAGCTAATTGGCTTGTATTAATAAACAGTAGTGTAACTTAGTGCTCAGGTGGGATTGGAAAGTCCATAATTTATGAGTTCTGCACACAGCAAACAGTCCTAGGGAGTGGCCCATGCTTGGTGTGTTGGATGTTTGAGTAAGTTTACTACGCTCATTAAGGCAGTTGTATTTGTTCTTAATTGTTAAGTGAAAAATTTGAATCCCAGATGACTTAACTGTGGTTACAAGAGAAGTCAGTGGAAAGGACAGGATGTCGGGTTTCTTGACGTGTTCTGGGTTCTCATCGCTTGCATAGAAGAGTCTTAGTAGAGCTGTTAGTGAGACACTCTATTCTCAGTTATATACAGAGAAGGAAGGAATAGCCTTGGACATAAAAATATCAGATAACCACAATAACATTTCTACTTGATTTAAAAAAATGAATCATTAAGAAATTGGGACAAAATGAAATTTGAATCAAAAAATAGAGGCAAGAAAAAATCTATACAGTGGAACTCTTTTATGAATTGAATGTTTCAGTACAAGTCTTTGAAGCTAGCCATTGTATTTGTATACTTTTCCTTCACAGTTAGCAAATCTAATAGTGTCGTATGGATTGAACTTTTTAAAAAGTATAGTATCTTCATTTCACTCTGGCTGGGAATCTTATGGACCTTTCTTGGGTCTAAAAGGTTATCACAGTTCTTCTTTTCTTCTCTCCTGTCAAGGCCTGAAGTACTCAGGCTGCTTTCCTTTTTCCTGTTGCACCTTAAGTCACCTGCTCTGTCTCTGGTTCCATTCCTTCCTATCTCCCAGACCCTGCCCCAGCACCCTACCCTCCTGGCTACTGCCTTGTTGCATTTGAAGATCAGAGGACCTTTTATATTTAAGTTTTTATTGTTCATCATTAGACAGAATGGAGGGATAATTTCAGACAGAGATTCTATGTTCTGGAGCAGCGGTTTTAAACCTACTTAGTTTTTAACATCTTTGGGTGCCTGAAACTGACTCCTAGAAATTTTGGAAACCATTGCTTTGATCTATAAATGTATTCTTAAGAATTTTTGTACAACTTGCATGCTTTGGTATACTTAAATTTGGAATGACCCTTATTTAGTGATCGTGAAGGGCATTAAGTACTTACCAAGTGTATGAATCCCCTGAAACACATTCCCTACCCACCAGTGTCAGTCTCTCCACCCTTGGCCCTGAGAGGATTTTTCTGTAGGTTAAGTACAGACACCCTCGGATACATTGCGGATTTGGTTCCAGACCACTGTAACAAAGGGAGTATTGCAATAAAACAAGTTGTAATCTTTTTGCCAATTGAAGGTCCTGACTTCAGTTTATTAAAAGAAAAATGTAATGTCCACGTAGTGCAATAAAGTAGTGTGCAATAACATAAGGCATGCCTGTATCCCTTATGGTTTTTTAAAATTCAGGAAATGCTTGATAGGCTATACTTTTGATAAAGGAAACAGTCTTCCCCAACTTTATCTGTTTAATAAATCAATATTTGCATTTATCAAGTATTTATTAGAATAGAAATATAAGAACTTAGTTTACAAGTCATATAACCTCATGTAAATTGGAGCAAACTAAAGACCCTTTCAATTGAAATGATTTCAGTCTTTGTCTTGGCTTTTGCTTAAAACAAGATGTACCAGAAGTATTGTCTGGACTTTACAGTGAGAAGATAATCATAAATCACTATTTTTAGGGCAGTAGTTTTTGAGTCATACTTCGCTTTAAGATCCTTTTTCCAACAAAATGCAAGACAGACAGTTTTGTGTGTATTGTTGTAACTGAACAAAGAAACAGAGGTTCAGCTGCCTATAGCTAAATTTGTAAGGTAGGAGCTGGTGCAAAAGGAAAGATTTTATTTAGGACCCACAAGACTGGGAAAACGGTGCACTCATGTCTCAGAGACCATCACCTTTTGTCTCAGGCACAATCTCTCTTCCTGCTCAAGACCACTGTTCTTAATAGGGATAGGAAGGGGAAGGCATTTTTCTATCTATTCATCTTCCTAGCTTTTGTGCTTGGGGGCCCTGTCCATTCATACCATTAGCTTTTTACGGCTCAGGGCCTGTCCACTCATATCACTAGCTTTTGGTGCTCTCAGTAAGAATCTCCCCCTGAATCGTTTGGCCAGCGGTGGAGACTCCTGCTCCAGCGCTCCCTGTCTACAGTAACAAGTCCCCACTTCAAAACTCTGGTGCCTTGTAATCGTACAGAGTGAATGGATGGAGGACTCATCTTCTGTAGCTTCCTGCTGTCAGAGGGTGTAGCCTTACCTATCACCAGGTCCAGAGACTCTTACAATCTACTAAGGGAAGAAGGGGGTCAAGGATGGAGAGAAGCCTTCACATGAGCGAGGAGGATCGCTGTTTTCAGAAGGTGGCATATGTGGCATCTAGAGGGTGGCACTGCTGAGCAAGTGAAGCTGGTAGCCTGCTTCATGTTTCAAGAGGCAGTGCCACCAGTGGGCTTCCAGAGTGAGACCTGTTGTGCAGACAAGCAATCAGGTGCTCAGTGAGGGGTGTGCCTAGTAGTGCAGTGAGAATTGCAGTTAAATCAGAAATGAGAGACTGAAGTATCCTCATGATCTAATCCTGAGTGGGTTTGGGTGGCACACCCACAACAGAGTAAGTTTGCTGAGGAAGCCACTGTCTGGGAAATGTGGACAAAGACATTGTCAGTCCAGGCATGAGCAGAAAGTACAGCAATTGTCAAAAAATAGTAAGAGAATAAGAAGTAACACTGTCACTAGCCATGGGGGTGCTGTCCCTTCCGAAAGGGCAACTTAAACCCCCTTTAGGAGTCAGGTCCAGCTTTCCTGAAGTGGCAGCAGCAGCAGCAGTCAGACCCAAGTCCTCCTCGGGTGGGGCCGCTTTATCTATGTGTTGGAGCCAAGGCTGATCCCATGTGAGCTCTAGCGAGTCATCACAGGGACGGTTCATTGCTCAGCTCACTGCTGTTCAGGATCTTGCATCTCCCAGGTCTTGAGTAAGACTGGTCTCCCAGCTGGAATGGGTGTAAAGCGCATCAGATGAGTAGTAGACCTGCAATGAGCAAAGAGCTGTGCTAAGTTGTTGGTGTTGGCCCTCAATATTGAACATATTGTTTGATTTCTGATTCATATTCTAAATCTAAAAGAGAAGGTTCTGAAACAGAAACTTGGAAGAGTCTTCTGTATTTCAAAGGGGTTTAATTTAAGCCCACTTTGGAGTGCCACTCTCATCTGGAGCAAGGCAGTAGGGCGTGCCTGGTATTTATGGGCTTGGTTCTTTATAAATGAGGATGCTTCAGATGTGATCTAATTAGGTTCATGAAAGCATCCCTTTTAGGACCTGGTGTGATACAAATACCATAGTAGATTGCCCAGCGTGAATTTCTCTGCTTCCTGTGAGAGGCCAGGAGGCATGGTAGCATCCCTTTGTCTTGTGCTCTAGATTCTTTGAGAAATAGGCTGTGGCTTGAGGGTTTCCCAGGGTCTGGGTTAGTTCCCCAAGCTCAATTCCTTGCTTTTCATGAATGTATAATTTGAAAGTTTTCTGTAAATTGGGCAACCTCTTATAGGAGCCAAAACTAGTTTTTCCTTTAAGTGTCAATGCTGTGTGACAGTCTCTTGTCCACTCAAAAGGTTCAGAGTCCAGTCCTTTCAAAGAATTAGATAGTGGTTTCACTTTAAGACCAAAGTTTAGAATCCAAATTCGGCAAAACCCCATAATCCCTAAGAATCCACAAAGCTGCCTCCAGTTCTCCAGGATTTTTATTGTAGCAATGGCTGGGTTTCCATCAGCCGTCAAGCTCCTACTGCCCTGTTTGAATTGGAATCCCAGGTATGCCACCTCCTGTTTGCAAAACTGGGCCTTATGAGGCGATGCTTTATATTCTCTTTTTGCCAAACGATGCAAGACTGTGATTGTGTTGAGCAAACAGTCTCTGTAAGTATTACTAGCTAGCAGTAAGGCATCTACATATTATAGAAGAATTTTTTTTTTTT